>MU703824.1:0-13628 GCA_026770625.1 Nicotiana glauca
TTGATCAAACACAAATTATTTCTCAAAAGTGCTTTTTAGACTGATTAGCCAAACACAAACTGCTTCTCTTCAAAAGTACTTTTTTCAAAAGCACTTTTGAAAAAAACACTTCTCAAAATAAACTGATTTCTCCAGATTAGCCAAACAAGCTATTAGTCTCGTGGGGAGGGAATAGTTTTACTTTGAAATAATTTGAGGGTCATAGATCCGTAAAGTTTAAGTGTGAAATTAGCAAAATGGGACTAATTAAAGGGTAATTATATATTATCCCAATTATAAATTCTTCCTGTCTCTCTCTCATTAGTAGGACTTCCGCAGAAGAGTTGGCATAGTGAGAGAGCATAAATTTCTAGTGCTTCCCACAAACAAAACGAAAAAAGTCCAAATATGTCTGTGAACGGTGTGGAATAGAACAAGTATGTCTGTCGTTAATAGTTGGACTCAAATATACCCAATCGTTCAATAATTTTTTTAACGAAAATAATATTTTTTCTTTTCTTTTTTTAATTAATTAAAATCAAAATATTTTTTTCTAAAAGTTTTTTTTACTAAAAATTGAAGAAAAAAATAGTTTTTACAAAAGAACTGAAAAATATTTTCTAAAATAATATTTTTGTAAAAATAAAAATAAAATTTAAAAAGCAATTTTCTAAAGTAATATTTTTGTAAAAATTGAATTTATTTTTAGTAAAAATTGAATAAACGAAAAAAAATTGCTTTAAAAAAATTGAAAAATTATTTTCTAAAACAATATTTTTGTAAAAACAGAAATAAAATCTATAAAATAATTTTCTAAAGCAATATTTTTGTAAAAACTGAAAAAATAAAAAAAATACTTTAAAAAAAAACTGAAAATGTTATAAAATAATAAAAGAACAAGAACAATATTGTAGAGAAAAGTAGAGAGAGAGAATTCTTATTGATTTGGGATGATTTACGATGGGTAAGACTCCTCTATTTATAGGGGAAATGACTTAGTCACAAAGTAAAACTCTCTACAAGATAGACATTCACTCTAAATATAATTCTATTCATAACACTCCCCCTTGAATGTCTACTCGATAAGTAATGTGCCTCATTAAAACCTTAACTAAAATAAAACCCAATGGGAAAAAAAATTCTAGAAAAGGAAAAAAAGTACACATATTTAATAATACGCCTTTTGGTTGCCTAGTTAAAAACCTTGCAAGGAAAACCCAGTGGGATAAACCTTGTGAGGGAAAAAGAGCGCAACGCGCATCAACTCCCCCTGATGAGAGCATCAATTTATATCCTTGAGCGTTCGCATCCCGATCTTGTACACTAACTTCTTGAAGGTTGACGTTGGTAGAGATTTTGTGAACAAATCAGCCATATTATCACTTGAACGAATCTGTTGCACATTAATATCACCATTCTTTTGAAGATCATGTGTGAAAAATAACTTTGGTGAAATGTGCTTTGTCCTATCTCCTTTTATGAATCCTCCCTTCAATTGAGCTATGCATGCTGCATTATCTTCATACAAAATAGTGGGTAACTTGTCACATTTCACACCACATTTGTCTTGAATAAGATGTATTATAGACCTCAACCACACACACTCTCGACTTGCTTCATGAATAGCAATTATCCCAGCATGATTAGATGAAGTAGCCACAATTGATTGCTTAGTCGATCGCCAAGATATGGCAGTGCCTCCACAGGTAGACACATAACCTGTTTGAGACCGAGCCTTGTGTGGATCGGATAAATACCCAGCATCAGCATAACCAACAAGATCGGGACTGGAATTGTTGCCATAAAATAAGCCCATATCGGTAGTCCCTTTTAGATACCACATTATATGTTTAATTCCATTCCAATGTCTCCTTGTGGGAGCGGAGCTATATCTTGCTTAGACATTAACTAAAAAAGTTATGTCATGCCTTATAGTATTGGTAAGATACATTAGTGTACCAATTGCACTAAGATATGGTACTTCAGGACCAAGTAGCTCTTCATTCTTTTCTTGAGGTCCGAATGGATCCTTGTTCACATCAAGTGATCGAACGACTATCAGAGTACTTAATGGATGTGCTCCATCCATGTAAAACCGTTTCAATACCTTTTCTATGTAGGCAGATTGATGAACAAAAATTCCGTTTGCCAAATGTTCAATTTGCAAACCAATATATAATTTTGTGTTTCCGAGATCTTTCATCTCGAATTCTTTCTTTAAATAATCAATTGCCTTTTGGAGTTCTATAGGAGTTACAATAAGGTTTATGTCATCAACATATATAGCAAGTACAACAAATTCCGATGTCGTTTTCTTTATAAAAACACATGGGCAAATGGTATCATTTATATAGCCTTCCTTTAATAAATACTCACTAAGACGATTATACCATATTCGTCCTGATTGCTTTAGACCGTACAAAGATCTTTGCAATTTGATTGAAAACATTTCCCGGGATCTTGAATTATTTGCGTTAGGTATTTTGAATCCCTCGGGAATTTTCATGTATATCTCATTATCAAGTGAGCCATAAAGGTAGGTGGTAACCACATCCATTAAATGCATGTCAAGCTTTTCATGGACAGCAAAACTAATGAGATAACGGAACGTTATAGCATCCATAACGGGTGAATATGTCTCTTCATAATCGACACCAGGCCTTTGTGAAAATCCTTGTGCAACAAGGCGTGCCTTATATCTTTGTACCTCGTTTTTCTCATTTCTCTTGCGTACAAAGACCCATTTATAGCCAACAGGCTTAACACCATTAGGTGTTTGGACTACAGGCCCAAAAACTTCACGTTTTGCAAGTGAATTCAACTCTGATTGGATTGCTTCTTGCCATTTTGGCCAATCAAGTCTTTGTCGACATTCTCCAACAGATTGAGGTTCAAGATCCTCACTTTCTTGCATAATGCTAGATGCAACATTATATGCAAAGACATAATCCACCACTATATCCACTCGATTCAAATTTGTCTCAATATCGATTGGATTTATTGATAGTTCCTTATTTTCTTGAGTCTCGGGCTCAGTGGATTCCTCATGAATCTCAGAATTTATTAAATCGTGGATTTCTTCATGAGATTCTTTCGTAGTGTCATTTTGATCATTTATTTTCCTTTTTCTAGGATTTCGATCTTTGGAACCTAATGGTCTGCTACGTTTCAGACGTGCTTTTGACTCATTAGATATGACACTAGAAGATTGTCCAATAGGGACATCAATACGGATTGGAACGTTCTCCGCAGGGATATGTGATTTTGTTATCCTTTTCAAATCTGTAAATGCATCTGGCATTTGATTTGCTATTCTCTGCAAATGAGTAATCTTTTGCACCACTTTTTTCACAAATAGAGGCACGTGGATCAAGATGAGATAATAATGGATTTTTTCACAAAATTTCCCGTTTGATTTTACCAACTTCTCCCCCAAATTTTGGGAAAAGTGTCTCATCGAATCGACAGTCTGCAAATCGTACATTAAACAAATCCCCCGTCAATGGTTCGAGGTAGCGAATAATGAAAGGTGATTCAAACCCAACATATATTCCTAACCTTCTTTGCGGACCCATTTTGGTGCGATATGGCGGTGCTACAGGCGCATATACTACGCATCCAAAGATTCTTAAATGGGATGTATTAGGTTCATGACCCAAAACTAATTGCAACGGGAAATATTTATGATAATTTGTCGGTCTGAGACGAACTAGCATTGCTGCATGCAAAATGGCATGACCCCAAACAAGAGTGGGCAGCCTCGTTTTCATTAGTAACGGTCTTGCTATCAATTGCAGACGTTTAATGGAAGACTCTGCACGACCATTTTGAGTGTGAACATGAGCTACATGATGTTCCACTTTTATCCCAATTGATAAGCAATAATCATTAAATGCTTGGGATGAAAACCCAGCAGCATTATCAAGTCTAATAGACTTAATTGGATTATCGAGGAATTGCGCCCGTAATCGAATTATTTGTGCCATTAATTTTGCAAACGCGAGGTTGCGTGATGACAATAGGCACACATGAGACCATCTAGAAGATGCATATATTAAGACCATGAAATATCTAAACGACCCACTAGGTGGGTGAATAGGTCCACAAATGTCCCCTTGTATACGTTCCAAAAATGCAGGTGACTCAATTCCAACCTTTGTTGGTGATGGTCTAATAATTAACATGCCTTGATAAAAAGAAGTGCAAGAAAATTCATCATTTAAAAGAATCTTTAAATTCTTTAATGGATACCCATTTGAGTTTTCTATAATTCGTCTCATCGTAATTGATCCAAGGTGTCCCAATCGATCATGCCAAAGTACAAAAGTATTGGAATCGGTAATCTTTTAGTTTACAATAGAATATGCCTCAATTGCACTAATTCTTGTCCAATACAGGCCACAAGACAAAGATGGGAACTTCTCAATAGCCCTTTTCTGGCCAGAGACATTTTTGGTAATGATGAGATATTCAAGATTATTCTCATCTATTGTCTCAATATGATATCCATTTCGACGGATATCTTTAAAACTCAACAAGTTCCTCTTGGACTTGGAGGAGAACATTGTATTCTCTATGATAAATATTGTTCCCTTAGACAGAGTTATAGTAGCTCTTCCAGAGCCTTCAATTAGATTACTACCACCAGAAATTGTAGTAACATCTCCCTTACACATACTTAAATAAGAGAAATATTTTTTCTATTTGAATATTATATGTGTCGTACATGAGTCAATTAGACAAATATTTTTACAATTGAACTGTGATCCAATTTTACGTACTCTGTGATATATCCATATTTGCTTCCCATGGTTTCACATACAAAAGATACGAATAACAGTAATTTTTTTAGAGAAACGGAAAAGAAACAAAGTTAAATCAATAACGTGTGATAATAATTTTTGGTAAGACACATTCTTTGATTGGACAACTTAACTAAAAAATCGCATTTCAATGCAAAAGTTTCGTACAGTACTAGCTGATTTAAAATCAATCCTTTTAAACATATGGAAAAACTTTAGCAAAGAGTGGCACGCTAGTTCATACTTAAGTTCCAATAACGTCTTCCATGTCACAACATACTAATATATCATTCTTTTTCTTTTGCAAGTTTTTTTTTTAAACACAATTTGTTAAAAAAACTCCTAACGTAAATTACAATGAAGCAAAATTTGACAATTCTCAATCTTTATTGGTTCCCACAAATTTCCAGAAAAATTATGATTCAGTACTTTGTTGATGGACTAGTATGCTGGTACTAAGAATACGAACCTAGGTCTATTAGTATATTTCAAAAAAATTCTTTTACCATATATTAAAAGTAACATGGTCGACTAAATGAAGTAAACAGTAGGCAAACCTTTATCACTAGCTAACAAAGCAAGAAAGTAGATTATTGTTGGTCTTTTAATAAGATCAATATTCAAACTCAATAATGTAGTGTAATAACGAGCAGACTAAATCCAAACTTTATTCAATGACGTATTATACTAATTCGACATACTAAATAATTCTAATTGCAAAACTAATAATCATGTAAACTATGATAATTACATGATGTTTATTCACTAACTAATATTAATAAGCAAAAAATAAAATAAAAGCAAACTACTAAATCTTCTTTAACCACAGATCCATCACCGATCAAGTGGTTTATTTTTCCATCAGGGCGCTCAAAGAAGTCTGTCACATCCAAGTGGGTGATGTCAAAATTATTGTCAGAGACAAAATTGGCTTCAGGGCCTTTATTCTTTAGAGATGCTTGATAAAGCTCAACCAAATGTCTTGGTACACGACAAATATTTGCCCAATGTCTTTTTCCACCGCAACGATAGCATTCAGTTTCTGAACCATTTGCTTTTGGCTTCTCATCTTTCCCTTTCCACTTTTGGTGGTTGTTTCTCTTTGGGGGATGATTAACACCAGGAAAATTTCTTCCTTGTCTACGGCTACGGCCACGGCTACGACCAAACCACGATCACGATTACGAATAGAGTCACGGCCTTTTCCACGCTTAGCATAATGGGAATACACCTCATCCACTTCAGGCAATGGTGTAGACCCAGTGGGTCGATTTTCGTGATTTCTCATGAGCAAGTCATTGTTTCGCTCAGCCATAAGGAGAAGAGAAATCAGCTCAGAGTACTTCTTGAAACCTTTTTCTCTATACTACTGTTGCAAAACAATATTGGAGGCATGAAACGTTGTAAACGTTTTTTCAAGCATATCATAATCACTGAAAGTATCTCCACAGAGTTTCAATTTAGAAGTAATTTTGAACATCGCAGAATTATATTCAGAAACAGATTTAAAGTCTTGGAGCCCCAGATGAACCCAATCATATCGTACTTGTGGAAGGATGACCAACTTTAAGTTGTCATATCTTTTCTTTAAGCCATTCCACAAAACAAGTGGGTCTTTGACTGTGAGATATTCTATTTTTAACCCTTCATCAAGGTGATGACGCAAGAAAATCAAGGCCTTAGCACAGTCTTGGGTGGATGCTTTAGTTTTGTCTTTAATGGCATCTCCAAGACCCATTCCATCTAAATAGATTTTAGCATCCAACACCCATGTCATATAGTTCTTGCCCGAAATTTCAAGGGCAACGAACTTTCTTTTCATAATGTCAGTCATAATTAAAAAGAGGAGAAAAATTATCTTAATCTTCTCAATGAGCTTCTTGAGACGTTAGAGTCTCGTGCTGATAACATGTTATAAAATAATAAAAGAACAAGAACAATATTGCAGAGAAAAGTAGAGAGAGAGAATTTTTATTGATTTGGGATGATTCACAATGGGGTAAGACCCCTCTATTTATAGGGAAAAAATGACTTAGTCACAAAGTAAAACTCTCTACAAGATAGACATTCACTCTAAATAGAATTCTATTCATAACAGAAAAATTATTTTCTAAAACAATGATTTTTGTAAAATGTAGAAAAAAAAACTGAAAAGCAATTTTCTAAAGCGGTAAAACCTGAAAAAAAACTGAATTTTTTAAAACTAAAAATTCATAAAAAGAAAATATTTGTTTTTTTAATTTTTTACAAAAATATTGCTTTAGAAAATTGCTTTTTAGATTTTAATTATGTTTTTACAAAAACAATTGTTTTAGAAATTATTTTCAGTTTTTTTAAATTGATATTTTTCTAAAAACTGTATTTTTTTTTTTAATTAATTAAAAAAAGAAAAGAAAAAATATTATTTCCGTTAAAAAAAGGGCAAATTTGCACAACTATTGGACGGTTTAGGCATATTTGGGCCCAACTATTAACGACAATCATATTTGTCCTATTTCACATAGTTCACGGGCATATTTGGACCTTTTCCGCAAACAAAATATACTATTATTTTCATGAGTATTTGTAGGGGTGGATATTCGGGCAGTTCGGATTGCATATGAAAATTTCAGTTTGAATTTTCGATTTTTGGATTGAAGAAATGACAATCCAAATCCAATCCAAATAAATTTGAATTGGATTGGATTTTTAAGTTTGATTTCGGACTAATCTAGTTGGATATTTTGAATTCCCGATTTTGACCTTATAAGTTAAGATGTTTCTTCTTTCTACAAAAATAAATATCCAAATGAAGTACTAATGTTAAATTGCTTGAAAAGTTCCTCATTCTCACCGCAATCATCCAAATGAAGTATTTAAGTAATGAAATTATTATCTAAAAATACAATAGAGACATTAATATGTCCGATAAGAAGTAGAAATAGTAAAACTATGTCCAAATAAAAAGTATTCTCACACTAACTTAGTAATTAATATTGAATATATGAGATATTATCTAGTGAGTAGGGTATTAAACTTATTTTGATATATGGATAATGGACTAAATATAAAATATAAGAATTTCTGATTTACGGATATCTAAAAATTTGAAGTATCAAATCCAATATCTAATCTGAAATTCAAAAAGTTCAAAAATTAAATCCAAAATCTAACTCATAATTCAAAAATTCAAACCAAAAATCTAAAAAAATTGAATTTTGGTTTGGATTTCGGGTTTGCCCAAACTATGCACACCCCTACGTATCTGGCTACAACTTTGGAGATGATTACGTGTCACGCCCCAAACTCAAGCGACATGACCGGCGCTCGACCGGGCATCCCCAGTCAAGCGGACCTCGGTGCCTTTCCTAACCCATGAGCCACCCCTTATTTTTCTTATTCAGCATTCCAAGAACTAACCATATAATTAATTTTAGATCACCCTTTTTCAAAACATACATACATAATAATTAGTAAAATTACCAATTCGTTGCCCAACAAAAGAAACATGAATATACATAGCTTCTAACCCACATCCACTGTCTACGGAGCCTCTAAAGATACAACGGGATAATACAGTACTTGCCGGTAACAAGGCTCCGGCTATACCTTACACAACATCAAAAAAAAATACAGAAACAAGCGGCCTGAGTCACGTAGGGCCCCGAGAGGAATGGGGCTCACCAAAAATTAACGGAAGGCGAAGAGGGAGCTACGATCGGTGGGCTGGAATACCTGCTGCAGATCCACCTACAATCATAATACGAATGTAGCGCCCCCGGCAAAAGGGACGTCAGTATACTTGAATTGTACTGGTATGTATAACAGACTTTGCGCCAAGTAAACTCAAGCCATAGACAAATAAGTAACAGTAACAGAAACAAAAATCAATTTCCATAAAGAAAGAACAATCAAGCCAAACAAGTTTTACAAACTCTCCTGTTTCCCTTCCACATTTCCACGTCAATAGATTTCATATTCTTGCTCAGATTTTCATTTCAACAGTGATTTCGATCATTTTCCACCCTTATTACCTCGGCCACCATTATTACCTCGGTCACCCTTATCACCACAACCCGCACCTTATTACTTCGTGTTGCGGCGCGCAACCCGATCCCACGTACATTTTTAATTCACAAACAATCACAACAACAGCAATGAACAATTCACAAAGATCACAACAACACTTCTTGAGGAATAGCAACAATAATTTTTACAGGTGTTTCCATAACCATTGATACTATTTTCGTCATATTCCACAATTCACAAGTGTTTCACGTTACAATAATACTTGCCCACGCTAAGCCATAGATGTTAATATCACAATTATTTCAATCGCATCACTTACAATTCCCTTACGTCATTTGTTTTTTAACTAATACCACATTATATAATCACAACCATGCAAATCGCACGAATTTCACGATTTACTCACGTGAATGTCACATACCAAACATTTGAACACCAACAAGGAGATTCTACAAGGTCAAGGTTAGCCATACATACCTGGAGTCGAATTTCCTTTTTAAACTCCTATTATCAGTCACCAAGCAATCTAACCACGTCAATCTAGTTCACAATTAACACATGCACCTTAGAATTTGAAATTCACAATTATTATCCGAGCTTATTTAGGTTATCGAGCACAGCCCCTTACTTCTACCCAATTCCCCTTACTAACTTTTAGATTTTTGAAAGACATGCATGTGAGTTTCCACCCATTATTTCAAGAATCAAAGCATGAGACTCCCTCCCTTAGCTTAAAATCTGGAAATCAAGGAAAAAAGGTTAGGAATTTTACTTGTAGAAATGGAGATAGAGACACTTGCTTTAGAATTTTCCGGACCAGGTAATTTGAGGAACAATTTTGAAGAAGATAAACTTTTCTCTCAAGAACCCCTCCTCCCTCTCTCTTATTTTGTTCGGAAAAATGGTTAAAATGAGAGGTTAGGGTGTTATATTAGAAAGGGGGTCGGGTTTTAACTTTTAAAAAATAGAAGTCCGGGTGAGATCTGCGGTCGCATTCTGCGATCGCAGAATCGAATGCGGACCGCAGAACTGACCCCAATCACTGAACATCTCTGCCTGGGTATGCGGTGGAAATGCGGTCCGCATATTGATTATGCGGTCGCATAATGGACCGCATTTTTGACATCAACTTAGACCAACTCTCTGATCCACTATGCGGCAGGAATGCGGTCCGCATATTGATTATGCGGTCGCATAATGGACCGCATTTTTGACATCAACTTAGACCAACTATCTGCTTCACTCTGTGGTAGGAATGCGGTCCGCATAGCTGATCTGCGACCGCATTCTGGACCGCATAAATGAAAATTTCTGGAAAATTGATTCTTTTGATTTTTAAAGGCTTAAATCACTACCAAGGGTCCGAACGGCGGCGAGCTTAAATCACTACACATTCCTAAATCACTATACATTCCTAACACATATTCGGAGTCGACACCACGAGTTACTAAGTTTTGAGACCAAAATTATTTACGGGACCTTACATTACGGATAATACTTCATCCTTTCCCTTTTATTAGTTCGTGAAACACTTTTACTTTCCTTCAACTATAATTTATTAAAAGTTTATTTTATTAAATTATCCTTATTAATTATGACAAAAAATTTGTCAACAAAGTAATGATTGAGAACTGAAAAGTATGGGTACTTAATATTTAAGGGTACTATTTGAAGATAATAATTAATTTTTCTTGATTTGTTGCTCTAATGATAAGCACCCTCCACTTTCCAACGAAGAGGTTGTGAGTTCAAGTGATCCCAAGAGCAAGGTAGGCAGTTTTTGGAGGGAATGATCAGTGGCAGAGCCAGGATTTTCATTAAGGGGAGTCAAAATATAAAAAAATAAACTCACCAAAAAGTCAAGGGGTGTCATTATATAGTATATATACATATTTTTTTTAAAATTACCTAGCTAAACAGTGTAATTTTCCGACGAAGGGGTGTCGGTTGACACTCATTGGATGAATGTGGCTCCGCCACTGGGAATGATCCGAGGGTCTATTTGGAAACAACCTCACTATCCTATGGTAGGGGTAAAATATGCGTACACACTACCATCCCAGACTCCGCTTGTCAGATTATACTGGATTATTGTTATTGATTTGTTAAAATGAACAAGTAAAAAGATTTTTTTTAATATACTTAACTAATAAAAGAAACTAATGGAGTACAATAGGAAGCTATGTAGGGTGTGTTTGGTATAACAGAAAAAATATTTTTTTGAAAAATAAGTAGTAATTTTACTCATTTTCTAGTCTTTTGTACGCAAATTAAGGAAAATAACTTTCTCAAGTGTATTCATAAATACAACAATAACAATAATTTAGATAATTTAGACATGAAGCCATGCACTTTTGAACCAACAATCATCCGAACCCACAAATTTAACAAACTTTTGAATTTCTAAACTTTCATACCTGTAAACTCTATAATTTCTAAAGCCGCAAACTTCCAAACACATAAAACTTTGAATTCGTAAAATTTCGAACATGTAAACTGAAAAATAAAAAAATTAAAATTGAAAATATTAAAAAAATAGTTTTGCCACGGGAAGGGAGGGGGGATTGGGTTGGTTTGGTGGGGCAGAAAAACGAAAAAATAGAAAGCAGAAAATTGACGGATGAGAAAAAAGAATTGAAATTTGAAGGGAAAAAAAAGCATTTTTGCAAAGTGGGCCGGGAGAGGTCGGGTAGGGGAGAAAAGGTGGAGGGGGTTGGGGTTAGATGTAAGGGTAAGTAAAGTTTTTGAAAAAAAATCTTACTTTTCTAGGAAAATTATTTTCCTTCAATATGGGGAGAATGTGATATTTAGGAAAAATATTTTTCAAACTATTTTGTGCAACCAAACAATAGAAAATGGAAAAATATTTTTCGTGTACCAATCGCATCCATAGTTACTATTCGTACAATAACTAAACGAGGCCATTAAACAATGTTCCAAATTACAAAAGGGCAATGCCGCAAGCAAAATATTTATGTGAAAAAAAGAGGAAATAATCAAATTAGAGTTTAACTTATTGCAGATATCATATTTTTATTAATGTTAGCAGCTAGTAGTTAAGATAAACAATTTCTTGTCTTCAACTTTATAATTGTGCCATTAAAGACCTAATGTTATAAAATTCTTTTTCATAATTTATCATTGTATGAATTAAGGTGTTGTTTGGCACACGTGATAAGTTGTGATAACTATGGGATTAAATTTATACGGTATGTGATTAAGGGTAGAAATTTATTTCTAAATAAATTTATACCGTCAATCAAATATTTTATAGATTTAATGCCAAATTTATTTATATTATCCTATAAAATTTGAAATTATTGTATCCTACTTATGAGATGGGATAAATTAAACCAAAAAATTAGTTTTAAAATAATTTAATTCGAGTACCAAACAACCACAAACTCTATTAAATATGGGTTGCGTGTGGACTACATTCCAGGGGCATAAGATTTAAACCTTTTACGTAAGCAGTGGGTCCCAGAGGGCCCACAGATAAAGATGCATCTCTGATTCCATACAATGGATTCTTCTTTATCGTTGATGCCTAATCCATCTACAATAACCTCCATAACCAAAGTTTAGAATTTATATTCTATTTTAATCTAGAAATATGGGAGGCATTTTGGCATTATTTGAGTGGAATAACATAGTGGTCTAGGTTAACAAGGTATTTCTATCAAAACATTTCTTGAAAAAGAGTAAGAAATAGTAAAAAGGGAGGAAAAAGGACTCTTTCCCTAATTACTTCCAATTTTAGAGAGGCTTTTTTGTTTGAAGTATATTTTAATTTGAAATTTAAAAATGTATGGTCATTAATGCAGTTGACTTGTTTTGAATGACTAAGGGGTCGTTTGGTAGGGTGTATAAGAATAATGCTGAATATGGTGTATTAGTAATGTTGGTATTAGTTATGCTTGCATTAGTTATGCTGGTATTAGTTATTGTCACGATCCGGATTTTCCACCATCGGGAGTCGTGATGGCGCCTACTAGTGGGAGCTAGACAAGCCTAATCTTACTTATATTCCCATTTTTATCGGATATCTCATTTTAAAACATTTAGACATAAAACTATAATTACAGTGGAATACATTAATTTAGCGAAAGACTTAGTAAACGTAACTAGTTGAGATACCAAAATTCAAACATAAATCACTACCCAAGAACTGGTGTCACAATACTCACGAACTTTTAAGAATAATACACATAACCGTCTGAAAGAAATACAAAACTGTTTATCTCGAATACATGAGATAACAGACTGAAAAGTAAGGATAGAAGAGACAACGGGTCCTGCGGACGCCTGCAAGGCTACCTCGATGTCTCGGTGGTCGGAGTATCAACAATCGCACTATTGCCGCTGCTGCTGTCCAAAACCTGTATCTGCGCAAAAAGAGCGCAGAGTGTAGCATCAGCACAACCGACCCCATGTGTTGGTAAGTGCCTGGCCTATCCCAGCGAAGTAGTGACAAGGCTAGGACCATACACCCACATAAACTTGTACAGTTAAAAGTATATATGCAACAAAATAGCAGGAAAACAACATCTAATATTTAAGAAGAGAAAACATGCTCGGGAGTAGCCACAGGATATATATACATTGCTAGAAATAATATAAAGGAAATTTAATTCACTTTCAAACTCAACTCATCTTATTACAGCAGTGCGACCACTCGCTCCCATTTTAATATCATTCTTTCATTTATTTATCAAGACAATACATAATATATCACCGGCAACTATGGCCAATATCAATAATCATTATCTGTTAGTGATGCGGCGTGCACCCCGACCCTTCCGATATGTCACCGGCATCTATGGCCAATAACAGTACATA
>MU703830.1:0-11957 GCA_026770625.1 Nicotiana glauca
ATTTCAAGAATACCGACAAGGGCCTTCCAAGATACCGTCCTGTAGCCCTTTTCTCATATCAATATCAAAGAATCTACCAGGATACCATCCCGTAATCAAATCATAAGTGTGCATGGGGATCTCCCGGGATACCATCCCGTAGTCCCAAAATAAAAGTGCAGGGGGATCTCCCGGGATACCGTCCCGTAATCCGAAAATAAAATGCAGGGGGATCTCCTGGGATATCGTCCCGTAGTCCCAAAGTAAAAGTGTAGGGGGATCTCCCGGGAATCAAACCCGTAGTCCCAAATTAAACAACAAGGGGGAACTCCCGGAGTACCGCATTCGTAGTCCCAATGTAAATGCGCAACCAACATCAGGGAAATATTCAGAAATTTAAGTACAACAATACAAGGCATCAAAGAATACTGGCCTAACATGCTCCACGTAATCACAGTGAAGACAATTTAAACAATTAGGCAGCTTAGATCAATTAAACATGCTCTTCTACGCTAGTACAGACCATAAAAACAAGTAAAGTAAGGCAAATATGAAAGAGAATCCAAATCAAGTAATTAAGTAAAAATTCGGGTTTCAACAATTTGCTCAAGTATGCGCTCGTCACCTCACGTACACAGCATTCAATTACCAATTATCACATCCTAAGGGACGAAGTCCCCCACACAAGGTTAGGCAAGCCACTTACCTCGAACCGGTGCGAAATCAACTAGGAGCGATGCCCTTTCCGCGAGTATCCGACTCCGAGTGGCCCAAATCTATTCAAACCAATTTTATATTGTAAATAATATTGCAATTAACTGATTCCACTAATAAAATCAAAACTAGGGCGCAAAAATAGGTAAAATGACCAAAATGCCCCTCCATCCAACGTCTCGGAATCAAATAATTTTTACATTTTCAGAAACCTCATAATCTCACGAGTCTAACCATATAAAAATGTACCAAATCGGAGGTCATATGCCCCCTCAAATCCTCACAATTAGGTCTAAGAACTTTACCCCAATTTTCATTCAAAAATTCGAAATTAAGGTTGAATTTGAGGTTAGATTAGTGAGTATTAATCATCAGGGAGTAAGGAATCGTTACCCAATCATTGCCTCTGAAAATCCCTCGAAAAATCTCCCAAAATCGAGCTCTCTAGCTATTATTTTTGATAAAAATGGAAGAACCCTCGTTTTGAAAATGTTAAGTACTGCCCAGGCAATTCTGCTTCTGCGGACAAGGGACCGCTTCTGCGGAAAAATAACTGCTTCTGCGGTCTATGAGGGGAAGCCTCAAAATCGCTTCTGCGATTAACAAGCCGCTTCTGTGGCTCCGCTTATGCGGAAAATATTCTGCTTCTGCGAAAATTGGAGGGAAGCCCAGCTTCCGCTTCTGCGGTACCCAGGTCGCTCCGCCGACTCTGCGTATGCGTCTTCAAAGCCGCTTCTGCGGAACCGCTTCTGCGGTTCCCAAGCCGCAGAAGCGAAAACAATAGAAGCCTGCTGCAACTTTCCTTCTAACTTCCAAAAATTAACCCGTTGAGCATCCAAAATTATCCCGGGACCCCCGAGACCCCAACCAAAAATACCAATACAACCTAATACCTTATTCGAACTTGTACCAATCCTTAAATCGCCCAAAACAACGCCGAAAACCCGATTTAATCAAGGATTCAAGCCTAAGAACTTCAATTTCTAACCAAATACGCTTTCGATCAAAAACCTAACCAAACCTCGTTCGAATGATCTGAAATTTTGTACACACATCCCAAATGACGTGATGGAGCTACAACAACTTCCGGAATTCAAATCCGACCCTCGGATCAAAAACTCACTATCGGACCGGAAATTTCAAAAATTCAAACTTCGGCATTTTAAGCCTAAAAGAGCTACGGACCTCCAAATAACATTCCGAACACGCTCCCAACCCCGAAATCACCTAACGGAGCTAACGGAACCATCAGATTTCCATTACGAGGTCGTCTTCACACTATCCCGAATACGGAGCATTTTTCAACTCTTAAACTCTCATTTAAGGACTAAGTGTCCCAAAACACTCCAAATCCTAATACCGAACGTCCCAGCAAACCAAAATAGCAGAAATGAACTTAGGGAAAGTAGTTAATGTGGGATCGGGGCGTAAATTCCAAAATGACCGGCCGGGTCGTTACATGCATCCTCGCCCTTTTTACCACTGAAAGTCAGAGGCTAAAGTATACCAAACCTTTCCAATCCATCTCATCATCATGCATGTCTGGAACTGCATAGTTCTGAGTAGGTGCAACCAGCTAGGCTGATGGTGCCTCCTGTGTTTGAAGTCCCTTAATAACCTGCTCGAGTGTACAAGCGCCGGGAGTTTGAGTGCCTCTCCCTTCCTGAGAAGTAGCTGATGTGGTAGATACAGCAACCGCCTGAGCAATAATTTTGCACACGGTTAGAATATGAGCTAAGTTTCCTGAAGAGATGGGATTAAAATAGGCACAATCAGTGCCTGGGCTAGTCCTTGTAGAGCTCTACAACAGAAAATTAATCATGAACCGGGGCGGTTGGTGGATCTGTAGGTTCTGCCCTAGCTGCTATGCGGGACACACCACTATCCCTACCACGGTCATGACCACGACCTTCGCCTCTCGCGGCCCTAGCTGGTGGTACTGGTGGCCGTCCACCATGACCGGTAGTAGTGTCCTCACCATCTGTGAGAGAATAGAATAATAGAAGTTTAGGTACCAGAATCAACAGATTCACACGACAAGAATTCAAGTATGTAATGTTTTCCTAAAGGTTCTGCAGCCTCTCGAAGATAAGTATAGACGTCTCCGTACCGATCCGCAAGGCTCTACTAAACCTGCTCATGACCCGTGAGACCTATGTAACCTAGGTTCTGATACCAACTTATCACGACCCAAACTACCATGTCGTGATGGCGCCTATCGTGGTACTAGATAAGTCTATTTTTTACTAAAAACAACGCTATATCTAATTTTCAAAGATAAATTCACCCAATTTAATAACAAAACCTCATAAAGAAAATCTGAATAATGACAGTGCGGAATGAAAAGCCCGACATCGAGGTCTCATAAGTCATAAGCATCTAATACATTCTGTCCAAAAATAATGAGACTAACACAGTATGGAAAAATAACTATGAACAACAATAGGAAGATAAGAGGGAGAAGAGCAAGGCTGCGATCGCCAACAACTACCTTGCTTACTCTGAGAAGATCTACAACTGGAATAGTCAACAACCGCTATCGACTCTTGATGCACCTAGATCCGTACACAAGGTGTATGAAGTAATGTAAGTACACCAACTCAATAAGTAACTAAAGTAAATAAAGGCTGAGAAGCAGTGACGAGCAATAAAACATATAAAGTTCATATAGTGAAATCTCAGTAAAATACAACAGCCTTTAAAAAATAGAGTTTGAATCAAATCATTTCGTTTAAACTCAGTTTCAGTAAAATCATTTGAAGATATTTTTCAACAATTCTCAACCGAGGCTCAGTGCAACAGTGAGCAAAAATGATGAAATCATAAACAGCCCCTCAGGCAAAACATCACTCTTATACAACCTCTGGCAAACCTCGCAGTCGTTCGTATACAGCCCCTCGGGCATACCTCTCCATAGCTCACACTCAGGGTACCCAAGCTCACTGGGGGTGTGCAGACTCTGGAGAGGCTCCTTCACCCCAAGCGCTATAACAAGCCACCTCGTGGCATAAATTAATCATGCCTTCGGCCTCACTCAATCATGAATCAATACAACAGGCAACCCCATCCCTTAAATATCCTCACACATCAGGCCCTCGACCTCACTCAGTCATAAACATCTCAAGCCACTCGAGCTTTAAGTAAAACAGAGTACTCAGCACAAAACAACATTTATATGTATCAAAATAGAGTAATAAAGATGGAGTTATGAAATCAATAAGTATAACATGACCGATTATAGATTATCAATGAAAAACAATGACAAGAAAGAAAGAAAAAGGCACTTAAGGGTCCAAACAACTCTGGCACAATGCCCGAACATGTCATTCAACTTAATATACAAAAAATTCTCTATAAAACAAATAAGTATCATATAGTTTAAACCAAATACGCTACTAATAATTGCTATGGGATGGACTAAGCATAATCCCTAATGGTGCACGCCCACACGCCCATCACCTAGCATGTACGTTACCTCAAAAATAGTAAAACGATACAAAATCCAGGGTTTCATACCCTCAGGTCTAGATTACAATCGTTACTTACCTCTAACCGGTCAAATCCCTTCTCCGTGACGCTCTTTCCCCTTGACTCAGCCTCCAACCGCTCTGAATCTATTCACAACCAGAACAATACCATCAATATAAGCTAATGGAATGAATTTCACAAGAAAAACTATCAAATTAGACACAAATCCCGAAATCCACACAAACGCGTCCCTCGGGCCCAAGTCTCGAAATACGACAAAAATCACAAAACTAGAAAGTCCTTTCACTCACGAGTCCATACATACAATATATATCAGAATTTGACTCCATTTGACCCCTCAAATCCTCAATCAAACTCTCCAAATATCCCAAGCCCTAACCCCTCATTTTCACTGCTAATCTTCACTAATTACATGATTAAACAACGAGAATTTACCATAAACATGAGTATTAGGGTTCAAGTAACTTACCTCAATGAAACCCCCCTTGAATCCCTCTTCAAATTGCTCCCAAAAGCTCCCAAACCATATCAAAATGGTGAAAAATGAACCCAAATTTGCGAAGTTCAAAATTTATATTTTCTGCCCATGTTTCTCGCACTTGCGGCCTATTTCTCGCACCCGCGGGACTGCACCTGTTGTCAAGGCGTCACACTTGCGAACTCCACTTAACTCACCATCTTTCGCACATGCGTCCCAGACCTTGCACCTGCGGGCTCGTAGGTGCGGCCAAGCCTGCTTTCCATCCTCAGCTTACTAAATTCCGAATCTGCGGTTCGCCTTCCGCATCTGCGACCTTCGCACCTGTGCTTTCCACTCCACAGGTGCGGAAACATCAATAGCAGCAGCTTCAGTTGCATTATTCCACTTGCCAATTCTCTGTCAACCATCCAAAATCATCTCGAGCCCTTTAGTACCTCAACCAAACTTGCCAACACGTCCCATAACTTCATTCAAACTTAGTCTATCCTTTGAATCGTTGAAAAGAACATCAAAACACCAAATTACTCTCGGATTCAAGCCTAAGAACTTCTAAACTTCTAAATTTCGCAACAATGACGAAACCTACCAAACCTCATCCCAATGACCTAAAATTTTGCACACACATCACAAATGATACTATGAACCTCCTTCAACTTCCGAAATTCCATTCCGACCCTGATATAAAAATTTCCATTGTCGACCAAAATTCTAACTTTTGCCATTTTAAGCCTAATTCTACTACGGACCTCCAAATCACATTAGGGACGCGCTCCTAAGTCCAAAATCACCTAACAGAGCTAACCAAATCATAAAAATCCAAATTCGATATTGTTTACTCATAAGTCAACATCTGATTGACTTTTTCAACTTAAGTACATCAGACTAAATTTCTCATTCCACACCGAAACTACTCCGGACCCCAACCAACTAACACGATACGATAAAATACAGCTGAGAGTCACATAATGAAGTAGAAATGGGAGGAACGGGGCTATAACTCATGAAACGACCGGCCGGATCGTTACAATAGCTTTTATGATAAATATAATTTATTTTACAATAAGCATATAATCATAAGCTATAGTAATTAATAAATTTACAAAAGTTCTTATTAAAAAATAAACCTAAATAGGAAAAAAATATTTGAAGAGAAACAAACATTGTCTTCATCACCACAACACTTAGAAAGAAATACATAAAAAATTTAATATGTCCTCATTTATTAGATACATTTCATTAATACACAATCACATAGATACAAATATGCAAAGGAATAGAGAATTTTCTTATCTTAAATAGTCAATGAGAATTGCAGACTTGAAGAGACTGTTGAAACAATACGTGAGGCAGTGAGTATTGACATAAGAGTTTTGTTTTAAAAGAGAATATTTTAAGGATAAAATAGTAAAAATTTTAGTCAAACTTAAAGTGCTTATAAGCTAAACATTCTTAAGTTAGGGGTGACCAGCTTATGCCTTTTGGCTTATTTTTTTACTTATAAGCACTTTTAACTTTACCAAATACGTAAATAAGCCGAAAAGTACTTATAAGCTAGTTTGACCAGGTTATAAGCTTAGCCAAACACCCTCATAATCAAATAATAACTACATAATTTGGAGTATTCTTAACGTAAACACATTTATCTACACTTATTAATTTTGAAACTATTTGACAATATTATTTGGTCAAATCTCGCATGTCATTGTTTGTGAGCTTGTTTTAGTCCGTAAAGTGACTTATCAAGTCGACACACTTTCTTTACTTTTCCACGAACCATGAACCCTTCAGGTTGATCCATATAAATTTCTTCCTCCAAAAATCCATTTAAGAAGGTTGTCTTTAAGTCCATTTGATGGATTTCAAGGCCATATAAGGCGGCTTAACGCTATTAACACCTGAGTAGATGTAATCCTCTTTATCGGTGAGTATGTAGCAAAAAAAATCAAGACCTCCTCATTGTCCAAATTATTTGACAACTAATCTTACCTTATATTTTTCAATAGTACAATCAACTTGCATTTCCCTTATGAAAATCCACTTAGAACGCAAAGGTTTATTTCCTGGAGGAAGATTAACCAATTCCCAAGTATGATTACTTAATATGGATTCTATCTCACTCTTGTCTGCCTCTTTCTAATATTGTGATTCCGAGGAAGACAATGTTTCTTTAAACATTTCAGCTCATTTTTCAATAAGAATGTCAAAAAATCCGGTCCAAAGGAAGTAGTTGTGTTTTGACATTTACCTTGGATTCACCTCATTAGATGTACTTTTCTTTTCTTATTCCCGAGGTCGCTTAGATATTTTGCTAGACAACTCATATTCCTTTTACTACGGATAAATATTCTCAAAGAGTTCAGCATTATCTGAATCTATTACCATATTAATATGAATGTCGGAATTTTCTGATTTATGAACCAGAAAATGATATGCCTTACTATTTTTTGCATATCCTACAAAACACAATCAATAATTTTTGATCCGATCTTTACTCTTTTAGGTTTAAAAACTTGCACTTTAGCTAAGTACCCCCACACTTTAAAATATATTAGTTGGGCTTCCTTCCATTCTATTTTTTTATATGGAATGGATTGCGTCTTGGTATGAGAAACTCGACTGAGTATACGGTTATCTGTAAGAATAAATTTCCCCCCACAAGTCTGGGGTAAACCATAACTTATCAATAAGGAATTCATCATGTCCTTTAACATTTTATTCTTTTTTTTCGCAATTTTATTTGATTGCGGTGAGTAAAGGGCAGTCATTTGGTGAATAATGTTATATTCCAAAAATATTTGTTCTAAAGGAGATTCATATTTGCTGCCCCTATTACTTTGTAGAGACAACCACAAGAACTGTTATTTCTGTCACCGCAGATCCAAAAATAATAAATGGTGAAATTTTTAATCTTCAAATCGAGTATATCTTACACAAGCAGGATTAATAAATGGTGATATTTTTAATCTTCAAACGAGTAATATTTGACACTACCATATTTAATAAATGGCGAAGTTTTTGATCCTCAAGCCGAGTAATACGTCGGAGTAGAAAATCACTAAGATTTTAATCTCGAAACGAGTAGAAAGTCACCTAGACTTTAATCTCAAACAAATAAGTAGGAGGTCACGAAGACTTTAATCTCAATAAACGAGTAGAAAATTACGCGGATTTCAATCTCAAAACAGGAGTAGGATCACGAAGATTTTAGTCTTCAAAACGGGAGTAGAAAATCACAATTTATTTTTCCCTTTTAAATGGCTTCCCAACTAAACTATTATCCCGCTTAAATGGTTTAATAGTTTTATTTTTGCTCTAATCAAACAAATGTATGTAGATCTTTACATATTATTTTCTTTATCTCAAGAATATCTTCAAGTATTAGTGTAAGTCTCGTTCTTCTCTTAAAACTTTGAAAATAATTTTTCCTCCATTTTTACGCATGCTACCAAATTGGTTACAACTAATAATAATAATAATTATTTTCCCAGCATGCAAAAAATGAATATATTTTGAGATCATCTTCTACCCCAACATTGTAGAAATTCATAGGGTACGAAATTATTAAAAGTAAATAAAGCAAGGAAATAGAACCTGATTTTATTGCCAACCTATAATTACATTGCTTTGATGCAGTGACTTTTGACATACGATAATTCCATATCTTTGCCAGACACTGAATTAACCGTCATTACTACCATGTTGGGAAAATTTCATAAGTTTATTCAACTTTCAGAAACCACTAAAAGACTTCCAACACAAATCGATCTTTTCTCGTTGAAGGATTTAATTGATATCCCAACACAAGGAGAATCCTTTATTCTTGTTCTGAGGAAACTCACGGAATTCTTGATCGACATTGAAGCAGAGATGAAGGAAGAAAACACATACAGAAGTTTGGAGTATTTTCTGTATATTATCAATGGAATAGTAAAGTGAATTAGCTAGCTACATCTATATATTGTTGGGGTTAAAGTGGTGGTGTGAATGGAAAATAAGGGAAGAAGGTGAAAAGGCAACTTTAACTTTTGCATTTTTTCCCTCATTGGTTAAAGACAAGCATTTTGTTGGGTTTAAATATAGAAGCATTTCCTTAAGCTCTTAAAAGGAAATAAGAGGAAGGGGCCTCGCGCCGTCGTGGTCGCTCGCTCGCTCGGCTCGGCTTCAGCTTCAGCTTCGGTAGGTTCATTCAAGAGGATATTCCAGTCGTGCCTAAAGGAACCCCTGACAACGAGCGCTTCCTTGTTATTGAGGCTTGGAAGCACTCTGATTTCATGTGCACAAACTATATTTTAAGTGGGCTAGAAGATGGGTTGTACAACGTGTATAGCGTCATGAAAATATTAAGAGAATTATGGA
Organism: Nicotiana glauca; assembly: GCA_026770625.1. NCBI lineage: Eukaryota > Viridiplantae > Streptophyta > Magnoliopsida > Solanales > Solanaceae > Nicotiana > Nicotiana glauca. The sequence continues at coordinate 9,020 of MU703830.1, forward strand.
ATGCTCTTGAAAAGAAGTACAAGATAGAAGATGCTGGATTAAAGAAGTTTGTGGCCGCCAAATTTCTGGATTTCAAAATGATTGATGGTAAATCGGTTATAACACAATTTCAAGAACTGCAAGTTATTATTCATGACCTCCTTGCTGAAGGTACAAAATAAGTTAATACTTTTATTCAAGATATTAATTATTGTACTAATTATAAATTTATATTTAAAGGTATGGTTATAAATGAGGCGTTTCAAGTTGCGGCATTTATTGAAAAGTTGCCTCCGCTATGGAAGGACTTTAAGAATTACTTGAAATATAAGCGCAATGAAATGACGCTTGAAGACCTTATTGTTCATCTACGGATTGAAGAAGACAACAAGGCTACTGAGAAGAAATCTCGTGTAATAATGGGTGCTAATATTGTTGAGGAAGCTTCAACGACTAAAAAGAGGAAGAAGCCATCTAGATCAAAGAATTATCCAAACAAGAAAAGGTTCAAAGGTAATTGCCACAACTGTGAAAAGGTTGGACATAAGTCTAATGAATGTCGTGCACGAAAGAAGGACAAAAAGAAAATTCAAGCGAACATGATATGAGAAGAATGATGAAATCGACGACCTATGTGCCATGTTTTCAGAATGCAACCTAGTCGGAAATCCTCGAGAATGGTGGATTGATTCAGGAGCAACTCGACATGTTTGTGCTAACAAAGATTTGTTAACTTCTTATGATCACGTTGGACCTAACGAGACAGTATTTATGGCAAACTCCGCTACTGCACAAATCGAAGGAACATGCAAAGTGGCTTTGAAGATGACTTTGGGAAAGATTGTGACCTTAAAGGATGTTCTTTATGTTCCTGAAATGCGGAAGAATTTAGTTTTAATATCACTTCTAGTTAAGAATGGATTTAAGTGTGTTTTTGTTTCTGACAAGGTTGTATTTAGTAAGAATGAAATGTACGTCAGAAAGGTTACCTGACAGAGGGCCTTTTTAAGCTCAATGTAATTGCCATTGATATGAATAAAATTTCTTCTTCTTGTTGTTACTTGTTTGAGTCAAATAATTTATGGCATGAACGTTTAGGTCACATCAATTTTAAAACTTTGCGAAAAATGATTAATTTGGAAGTACTACCTAAGTTTGAATGCAATAACTCGAAATGTCAAATATGTGTGGAATCAAAGTATGTTAAGCATCCTTACAAGTCAGTTGAAAGGAATTCAAATCATTTAGACTTAATTCACACGGATATTTGTGATATGAAGTCAATACTATCTCGCGGTGGAAAAAAGTATTTCATAACTTTCATTGACGACAATACTAGATATTGCTATATTTACTTACTTAATAGTAAAGATGAAGCATAGACGCATTCAAGCAGTACAAAAATGAAGTTGAAACGCAATTAAACAAAAAGATCAAAATGATAAGAAGTGATAAAGGCGGCGAGTATGAATTTCCTTTTGAATAAATATGTTTGGAAAATGGCATTATTCACCAAATGACCGTCCCTTACTCACCGCAATCTAATGGAATTGCGGAAAGAAAAAATAGAACATTAAAGGAAATAATGAATTCCCTATCAATAAGCTCTAGTTTGCCTCAGAACTTGTGGGGGGAAGCTATTCTTACAGCTAACCAAATACTGAATCGAGCTCCCCATAGCAAAACACAATCCATTCCATATGAAAAATGGAAAGGAAGGAAACCTAACTTAAAATATTTTAAAGTGTGGGGGTGTTTAGCTAAAGTGCAAGTTCCTAAACCCAAAAGGGTAAAAATTGGACCAAAAACCGTTGATTGCATTTTCATAGGATATGCAACAAATAGTAAGGCATATCGGTTTTTGATTCATAAATCAGAAAATCCCAACATTCATATTAATACGGTAATTGAATCGGATAATGCCAAATTTTTTGAGAATATTTATCCGTATAAAATGGAATGTGAGTCATCTAATGAAAAATCTAAGCGACCTCGGGAAGAAGAAAAGGAAGATACATTTAATGAGGAAAATCCAAGACGTCGTAAACGTCAAAGGATAGCTCCTTCTTTTGGACCAGATTTTCTGGCTTTCTTATTGGAAAATGAGCTTCAAACATTCAAAGAAGCAATGTCTTCCTCGGAAGCACAATATTGGAAAGAGGCAGTCAATAGTGAAATAGAATCCATACTAAGTAATCATACTTGGGAATTGGTTGATCTTCCTCCAGGAAATAAACCTTTGGGTTCTAAATGAATTTTCAAAAAGAAAATAAAAGATGATGGTACTATTGACAAATACAAGGCAAGATTAGTTGTTAAAGGATTTAGACAATGAGAAGGTCTTGATTACTTTGACACACACTTGCCAGTAAAAAGGATTACATCTATTCGGGTGTTAATTGCATTAGCCGTCGTGTATGGCCTTCAAATCCATAAGATGGATGTAAAGACAACCTTCTTAAATGGGGATTTAGAGGAAGAAATCTATAGGAACAACCTGAAGGGTTTGTAGTTTTCAGAAAAGAAAAGAAGGTTTGTCGACTTGTGAAGTCACTTTACGGATTGAAACAAGCACCAAAACAATGGCATGCAAAATTTGATCAAACAATGCTGTCAAATGGTTTCAAGATCAATGAGTGTGATAAATGTGTTTACATTAAGAATACTCCAAATCAAATTGTCATTGTTTATTTATATGTAGATGATATGTTGATAATGAGTAACTATATTGCTAATATAATTGCTACTAAGCGCATGCTTACTAGCAAGTTTGATATGAAAGACTTAGGAGTTGCCGATTTAATTTTGGGAATTAAAATCCTACAGACTCCTCAAGGTCTAGCTTTTTCTCAATCTCATTATATTAAAATGGTTCTTGAAAATTTCAAGTATTTGAACTTTAAAGAAGCAAAAATGCCAATTGATTTAAACCATATTCTTGTAAAGAACAAAGGCGAAA
>MU703830.1:12869-24622 GCA_026770625.1 Nicotiana glauca
CGGATCAACTGAAACAAAATCCACAAGTGGATACGTTTTTACTATTGGTGGAGGAGCAGTGTCTTGGAAGTCATCCAAACTGACATGCATCGCTCGTCTACAATGGAGTCTGAGTTTATAGCTTTAGATAAGGCCGGTGAAGAAGCTGAATGGCTCCGAAATTTCTTAGAAGATATTCCTTTTTGGCCCAAACCTTTGGCACCTTTATGCATACATTGCGATAGTCAAGCAACAATAGGAAGGGCAGGGAGCGTTATGTATAACGAAAAATCTCGTCACATTCGACGAAGACACAATACCGTTAGACAAATACTCTCTAGTGGAATTATCACAATTGACTATGTAAAGTCAAAAGATAATGTACCGGATCCGCTTACAAAAGGCTTACCTAGAGAGGCGGTTGAAAATTCATCAAAGGGAATGGGACTATGGCCGAGGACAAGTCACTATGGCGGTAATTCTACCTAGAAGACTGGAGATCCCACGATCTAGGTTCAAGGAGATCAAACAAAGTCATTAGTGATGGTCTAACATTGTCAAATAAAATTTTGGTCCATTCTCGTGATGCAGACAATGTTCAGTACCAAGGATAAAATGTTAAGACTTTTTAATAATTTCTAAGTTTGATATAGGGTATATCAAATAGTGTATCTATGGGATAACACATTTAGGAATCACCTATATAAGTGTGAAGTGTAATTCGCTTCAAAGAGAATGTAGTAAAGGCCAATTCTCTATGCACTTATGAAACCAGGCGGTGTTCATGGCTAAAACGAACACAACAATGAGAACCAAAAGATGGATAAGGATTATTTGTATGACATATGTTGTCTAGGTATACACTAAAGCTCGACGGTTCAAATATATCAAATCTACCTATTGACCGAGTATATCCGATATATGTTCACTACGAAGAGTTCAAAGGGAAACCTACTTATCCCGATGCAATTAATCCTTAGTTGCGAATCACACAAAATTTTTCATGCATGTTCATCATTCCCCATTCATGTGGGGGATTGTTGGGGTTAAAGTGGTGATGTGAATGGGAAATGAGGGAAGAAGGTGAAAAGGCAACTTTAGCTTTTGCATTTTGTCCCTCATTGGTTAAAGACAAGCATTTGGTTGTGTTTAAATATAGAAGCACTTCCTTAATTTCTTAAAAGGAGATAAGAGGAAGGTGCCTCGCGCCGTCGTCGTCGTCGCTCGCTCGGCTCGGCTTCGGCTTCGGCTTCGGCTTTGGATTCGATTCCGGATCCGGATCCGGATTCGGATTCGGTCAATTGATATGATTGATTGATAATTTTTTGGACCAATAAAATAAAATAAATTAATTATATATTAATATTTTATATTAATATTTTTGTGACCGTTATTTGTAACGAGATAAAATTAATTAATTTTTCGTCTTTAATATATTCAAATATTCCTGCGTTAATTAAACAGCCATCAGAAAGACTGTCTTTCACGAATAGCCACCTGCAGTGTGAAAAGTCACTTTCGCACCCTTTCAATCCAGAATTCGTTGGCTATAAATAACCAGCCATTCCTTTAGAATGTTTCACTCTGAAATTTTCTGCTTCATCACCTTCTTCTTTCTGCATCATTACTTTAAAACAAAGTAAGTTCCTCGTGTGGTTTGCTCCATTACTTTTGAGTTCGCCGATAACTTAGTGGTTTGAAGTGCCGCTACCGCTAAGTTGGAAGTTCCGTTCTATCCTGGGAAGAATTTATCCGTCAACCTTGGGCAACAGTGAGGGGATAAGATTCTTTAAGGACACACAAGAAACTTGTGGGTTCGGAACATAATTCTGCCAATTTCTGTTCATTTTTTTCTGGTTTCGTCACTTATAAGATTTAATAACATATATACAAGTTACAACTGCTTGTCAGCTGTCTAACTAACTTTCACTATCAACATAATTAACTAATAACTAACTACACTTCACTAACTAATGCAGCTAAAAACAAATTAAGCCTTAGTGCATAGTCATGCATTTGTTTAATTCCTTCACACCCACCTCAAGCTTGGAGCTAGGGGTATATGTAGGCCGGATTGATTCGAATTTTTTAATTACCAAACTAAACCAAACCAAAACAAACTAATAATGTTGGATTTTTAAATCTATAAACTAAACCAAACCAACGAAGTCGGGTTTTTTAATCTCAGGTTTTCTCGGGTTTTTCGGTTTTTTTTGGGTTTTCGATTTTGTTTTCTCAATAAGTCTTCATACCATAAATATATAACTTGTGTTCCATATATTTCTCTGGTCCTACAAGGATACAATTATATAATATATTTTTCAAGAAAATAATACAATAATATGAGATGAGTCATACCATTATACTAAAATATTCAATAACAAAAATACTAAAATCCATAAAAAATATATTACTAAGTAATAAGCCATAATAAATATTAACATGCTCCACAATGGAATAGTCTTGCATTTTCATCTTTCTCAAGAACTCTTTTACCTCTTCTTCAGTCAAACTTTCTTCACTAGCACTAGGTTATCTTTGGAGGTTTTGGCTTTCTTAATTCATTGGGGGCAACGCATCTCCCCGATCGAGTCAATCCATGGGTCTCATAGACTTCTTCTTTAACTTCTTTTACTTTGTAAGTCACTGTCACCCATTGATAATTCCACGGTATGGCCTTGCTGTTGATTATTGGTAACTGAGTTACCGGCTTGATAATGACAGGATCTGTGTGGGCCCCCTCCACAACTACAACAAGCTTGTTCTCAAATCCTGGCACAACCACTTTTTCTCTTTCTTGTTTTACTGCAATATCACTTGAGTACCCCCTCTTGACTATCACAGATGGTTCACTGTTTGTCTCGTTCAACTTGACCACTGACTGCTCGCTTGTTGTCTTTTCAAACGGCCTGACCTCACTTGACCGAATCATCATGACGGTCTGTGGAGGCTTCTTAGGTTCCCCTCCCTTATGCACTATCTCAATCATATTTGTCTCATGATGGGCCGGCAATGGGTTCTGGTTGATATTCGGTGCCTCCGGAGCTTGGACTTCAATCCAATTGTATCAATAAGCTCTTAAATAGTTGTTTTCAATTGCCAACATTTCTCCGTGTCGTGCCCCGGAACACCAGAACAATATTCGCAACTTACAAAATAATCAAGATTTCTCGGGGGAGAATTTGGCAGTTTTGGCTCGATCAGCCTCAACATATCCAATTGTCTCAGCCTGTGGAACAAACTAGTATAGGACCCTCCCAATAGAGTGAAGGTTTTCCTCTTCTGCAACCTCTCGTCCTTAAATGCTTGGCTAGGATGGAAACAATGCTTGATTGGGTTTGAAACCGAATCCAGAAGGGTTTCGGTAGGCTCTTGGGGGTGGATAGGCATTTTGTAGAGCTGGGTATGTATTTTGTGGGACTGCCGCATGCCATTATGCGTGGGCTGGAGGTTGGCTATATATTGGGCATGGTGGACAGAAAAATAAGGGTTTGGTGGTGGGTAGTCGTGTTGGGGTGGATTATACGGTTATGGGGGTAAGTTTGGTGGTGGGGACGAGGCTGATGATAATGGTGAGGTGAACCCCTGGGTCCGAACCAAGCTCCCGAATCAATTGTTGCTATATCCTCTTTCTTCTTCATTCCAATTACTCCCCCAGTTCCACTTTGAATGGCCTGGGTGGTTGCCTTAATAGCCGAATAGCTCACGATTTTGTTTGTCTTAAGCCCTTCTACTACCATACCGCCCATCTTCACCACTTCATTAAATGACTTGCCAATAGTTTATACTAGATGACCGTAATAAGTAGGTTCTAAAGCCTGCAGAAAGTAATCTACCATTTCACTTTCTTTCATTGAAGGGTCCACCCTTGCTACCTGCTCTCTCCACCAGAAACCATACTCCCTAGAGCTTTCATTGTGCTTTTTCTCAATCTTTGTCAAGGGCAGTCGATCCGGAATAATCTCGAGGTTGTATTGGAAGTGACAAGCGAATGCTTGTGCCAAATCGTCCCATGTATACCACCTCCCATGATCCTGCCGAGTGTACCACTCCAGCGCTGAACCACTCATACTCTAACTGAAAAATGCCATCAGCAACTCGTCTTTCTCGCCAACTCCCCTCATTTTGATACAAAAACCTCTCAAATGCGCCACTAGATCACCCTGCCCATCATACAAATCAAACTTGGGCATCTTAAACCTTGCCGACAAGGAGATCAAAACAAGGAGTGTAGGAATAAGGTTTCGAAGCCTTGAAAGGGGGCTCCGGGGGTAATAATGGTTATCATAGGCTTGGAACAAAGGCTCGCTGGATGATCTGTGGAGTGTAGCGGGTGGGGGTGCCACAAAGACAGGAGTGGCTGGTGGAGGAGGGTATGGAACTAGTTTGGGTGGTGGAGCTGGTGGTGGTTGGGAGGTGGTGCTCTGGTAGTGCTGGTAAATGGGAAAGCTCAGGGATGAATCAGTAGCCGGAGGTTCTTGAAAGTGAGCCAATGGCGGGATGAAGGCAGGGTTGGCGGGGTAAGGTGGTGGTGGTTGCCTTTTTGCCCATGCCTGGTACATTTCGGCCATCTGCTATTTCAGCTTATACATCTCTTCTTTCATCAAATTAACATCTAACTCTTTAACCTCTCTCGAAGGATCGATAACACTCACATCAAGTTCCTGGTTAGCCATGATCAACTTTTTTTTGGACCGCGTGTTGTATGGGTGAGTTGTCAGAATGACACACAAACTAACCACCTGCCTGTTACTTGATGACAAGAACAAACTTGTTAGCCATCGGGGTTTAACAGATAGGAAACCGCACATTTGGGGAATGAATGCACCTAAGCAGTTAACCGTTTCTATTATGCATTTGATCGGTTGCTTGCGTCATCCTGGATTTTCCTTATTTCCATTTGCAACTTCCCTTTCTCGCTTTTTCACGTACGCCTTTCTCTGCTTGATTTCTCGTTGTTCTTTATTCTCTTATTTTTGTTTTGCCCTTGTTTCCTTATCGCGGTTTCTTATTTTCTCTCTCTTTTCTTTTCCTTTTTTCCCCTTTGTTTTTCCTCTTTTTTTCTTATCTTTTCTTCTCTCTTTTTTTCTTTATTTTGGTTATGGTCGAATCCTATGGAGATTGCCTACGTATCATGACCCCTCATGAATCAGACCGAGCATAGTTCTGGAGGATAAGTATAGAAATAAGTAATAAAATATTTTGGGATTTTCAAATTTTCATAAAAAGGAAATGCTTTGATTACAACGACTCAAAAACTAACATACTCAAAAAGAAACTAACAGACTCTGATGAAAAGATGAAAATACAGACTCAAAAACAAACTAACAGGCTCCAACAAAAGATGAAAATACAGACTCGAAAATAGACTAGCAGACTCCAATCAAAATCACGAATACATCAATGCTTCAACTACTCTTGGGGTCCGCGGGACATCATTCGGTCTCGCAACAGGCCTACGCGCTAAATCCCCTTAGAGGTGGTAGAGATCTTCCATTATCTGGCGGATAGAGGTCATCACAGTGGCAAAAAACATGGATCTAGTCATATCCTCACAACTACTACACTTCATCGTGATGTAGTCGGCGATCCTTTTGACTCTCTCTCTTATGACACCCTTTTCTTGAAACAAATGCCCAATTTGCTGGGCCCTAGCTTCCAAAGTTTGTTTGGCTACTTGATTCTGTTCTTAATGTTGTTGCACATCTCTTTCTAACTGTGCCATTGCTGTATAACAATGTTCTCTCTCAGCCTTAAAGTCTTTCGCCTGCTTGATCATTCTGTTCTCAATGGTTATGACCATTTTCTTCAACCCTGCAACCTCATTGTCGTATTTCTCTTTTAACTATTTAAATAGCCATGCTCGTTCTTCCACATTCTTAGCCAATATTGTTCGAGCCCTGGCTACTTCACCTTCTATTTTGTTCAAATCAAAACCATACTCATCCACCTTTTGCCTAAGGTTCTTTATAAGCTTTTCATCCTTTGCACTACTGGCGGGATTTTTGGTTGCTGGTTTTATTTCTCAAATCTGGCCTCGAAAGGACTCATTTTCTTTGGCTAGCTTTTTCTTTTCACCTTCATCCGCCGCAGCTTGCAAACCATTCTCAAATTGAAGATCCCTGATTTGCTTTTCCAGCTTTCCTATTGTGGCCCTGTACTCATTCTCCTTGGCCAACCAAGCCCACTTTTCTTGCGACGCCTCAACGAATTCCTGAATGTGAGGCTTTTTGGCTGGTCTTTCAGGTTTAGCCCTTATGGTGTTCTTCTTTCTATACCAGGCAAGATAGGCGGGTGAGAGCTCACCTCTAGATAGGTCATGCACTTGAGTGTTCGCTGTCAAATACTGGCACTCGTTCCAAATATAACGAATTGTTTCTTCATGAAATTAGCTGTCGGAGCTAACCGCGACTGCATAAACACTAAGATCTTCATGTGGGTGCATCACCCGACACTTTCCCAACTGTTTCATCACCCGGTATGGAGCGTAAGGCTGAATGCCTCGAAGATCCCCATTAGGAGGAAGTAAGGACCAGTGGCGGGCATATATACAATTTCTTTAACAGGAAGCCAACCAAGTGTCCATTCTATTTGCCCCGCAGTGATGGAGCGAAGGCGGGATACCCAATATCCAAACCCTTCTGGTAACTTGAACCCTAAAATCCTTGTGTTGAACTCTTCAATGCAACTTTTCTCTGCGGACCCATAACTCATATACTGAGGGCGGTTACACAGCTGTTCAATCATCCACATCTGTAGTAGCAAATTGCATCCCTCGAAGAAATTTGCCCCAGCTTTACAAACTGTGAGAGCTCGGTATATCTCAGACACTATCATAGAGGCAAGGGTGCTCTTGGCGTTGGTAATCAAGACTTTGACGACTCCAGCCACCCGCAGATCGATATTCCTATCTTTCTGGGGAAATACCACGAGTCCTAAGAAAGCTACCATGGAAGCGAAACGCCTATGCTCATCCCATTTTGCTCGGTTCCCTTTACTATAAACCCCATTTTTAGGTTTGTCGAATCCTCCTACATACCTGTACCTTTGGTATATGAAATGTAGAGTGGAAAAACCATTCTCCAACTCAGAGTACAGGACTCCCTTGCTTATTTTTAGCAGATCCATGAATTTGTGAGAGTTAACAGTTCTTGGAGGATCAGATACTTGTGCCTCAGACCTTCAGTACTTCCCATATAACCAGCTATCTCTTCCAAGGTGGGTGTGAGTTCAAAATCTGAGAAATGCAAGACGTTGTGAGCTGGGTCCCAAAACGTAACCAACGCCTTTATGATGTCTCGTCTAGGCCTGATCTTCAACAACCTAGTAAGACTTCACAAGTGTACATTGACCTTATCTTGCTCTGATTTACCCAGATCGTCCTACCACATATGCAATTCCAAAGGGATCTTGTTCATGAATGTTTGGCAAACATTGACTCATGCTCATTCTGTATATTTATTAAGGTGATTAAGCAAAATCAAGACTCATTTGACTCAAAAGCAAAGTTAACATTGTTTTTCTCTCTTTTTTTCAAATTTTCATTTCAAAATAAAGCACGACTTTGCAAATACGGCCTTTCAGCACTTCCAGGGAAAAGATTTTAAGGTTGTGCTTGCCAACCGGCCAAAATGTCAAAAAAAGAGACCAAAGGTGGCTATTCTTGCAAAAACAGCCTTCCGGTGTCCTTTCGGGGACATTCAGCGATTTTCGACAAGAATGGCTTCACCTTACTTATTTCCAACAAAGTAAGAAAACCCGATGGGGATTGCCTACGTATCCCACATCCGATGAGAATCAAACTAGCGTAGTTCGGGCAATTTTACAAAACAAAAACCAACCTTTTTTATTCTCTATTTTTTCAAAACAAAACAAAAATTTCTTCTCTTTTTTTTTCCAGAGTTTCGGCATATTTTGGAACATCGATTTTTCAAAAACAAGCAATTGTCTCTCTTAACCTTCGCATTGACTTCCCTTCTCTCAACCTTTCCCCTATAAGCTGGTCAACATGCAAATTTGAAGCAAATGAATGCACATGTAGCAAGTAGGATGCATCAGGATTGTCTTTTCATTTCGGGTGCACCTGTCCTAGACAAACCCAACCCCTGTGTTGGGCCTCCAAAGTCAAATGCACATGATGCACATAAGTGTTCCTACTAGGGATCCGGCATGAGCCTGAGTTATTCTAGGTTTAAAACCTGGGTGTATTGTTCTAGACCTGGCTTACCCAAGCAGATAACTCGAGCCGAGGGGGGTTGCGTATCTCTAATCGAAAGATCATCTGACTTTGCAACTTGTCCGAACCTCGTTCTATTTGGGATATGACAGTAACAAAAAGAAGTCACGACCAGCGTGCACTCCTCAAGAGAGAGAACAGAGGGGTTTCGTAGCAGTTTGTATATACAATTGATAATATCAAAGCGGTAAAAGGCAACATTTAGCACATTAGGCCCAAATATGTAATAAAATCAGATAATAAATAAATCCAAATATAATATTTATTCTAAGCTCCAATTCTTGAACCCTGAACCAGAGATTCCGGGTTCTTGTCCCCAGTAGAGTCGCTAGAGCTGTCACACCTCCCTTTTATTACACTCGCGATGGGGTATAAAAGGCAATTTTTTCCAACTTAAACTGACAATCGAAATGGGATTATTTATATAAAGAATACAGAGTCGCCACTTGGGATAATTTATGGTGTCCCAAGTCACCGGTTCAAATCCCGAATCAAGGAAAAGATTGACTCTTTTTTACAGTCCATGAATCAGAAATTCGGATAAGAAATTCTGTTACCCCGGGAGAAGGTATTAGGCATTCCCAAGTTCCGTGGTTCTAGTACGATCGCTCAACTGTTATTATTGGCCTATTATTTGATTTTATTACAAGTTTTAAACATATGTTTATTTTTAACCTTAACCTTTTTTAGTTATTTTTATAAAAAGATTTGCAACGTTATTTAAAATACGTCTAGAACCATGTCACATAAATGCACCCGCGGCTCTCGACATATTTTATCTAACATTGTCGAGATTTGGATTTGGATCACATAAATGTGCATCCGAGTTTAGAAGGTAAATTAGTAAAATAACGCGCCTAAAGCAACTACGCATTTGCAACTTTGTGAGGGCCATGAAAATTCGCTAAATGGCACGCCTTGATTTCTAAGGATAAGCAAAACTAATTAAACGAGGGCAATTCATTTGAGATTTTATTTGGCATGGCATACCTCGAATCTATTTGTCTAAAATCCGATCATAATTTTGAGGGCCATAAACTAACCGTTCTCCTATTATGGCTCTCCTCAGTTACTAAAAAAATTCTAATTAATAACATATTATAAGTTGGGCTTATGTTCCTTGTGCCCTTAACTCCAGCCGTTCAGGCAAGCTTAACAAAAGAGGATTTACATTGAATGAGAAAGCAAACTTGGTTATTTAAAGAAAAGGGGGCTCGGGCCATATTTAACATTAAGCCCCAAGGCAAAAATAGGTAGGCCCAGCAGAAAGGACCTGCACTTCAACTTTGCAGCCTCGTGGCCCAAATTATTTGAGGGCTAATTAAGGAGAAAAATGAAGACAAGACCCAAGTAGGGTCTCTAACCTTGCATTCGACATTAGAAAATGTTAAAAAAAGGGAAACTCAACATCGCACCCAGCTCATCACCAACATGAATCCAAAAGAATATAATTGCTAAACATGGATTCAACATCAGAAATGTAAACAGAAGGCTCAACATCAAACCCAGTTCATCACCCACATAATATCAAAAGAATACAATTGCTAACATGGACTCAACTCTGTCCAATTCCAAACATTAGATCCAAGGCAATTAATAGACCAATTCCATAAAACCTTTAACATTATACTCACAAACTTTCTTTTACATGCATGTATACACCTATTTGCATATACTAATATACTAATTGCAGGGTAGTCCAATCAACCCTCAAAGATGACAACCTTAAGATCCTTAAACTGATAACATTTGAGCAGAAATTGTCAATTCCTTAACAACGGACAATGCACAGATTCATCAAATCTAGTTATGACATTGACTTCAGCATATGAAAATAGTGAATCAAGCCGTAACTTATCATGTCATCATACCCCTAATACAAAGTTATAAATTCATTCGGATACACTTGAAGCTACTGAAGTAAAATGAAAGTCCAATTTTATGATTACAAACAACTACATGACATTCACTGAAATTATACTAAGTTCAATTAAAACTGCAAACAAACTGATTGATAAACATCAAACCACACAAAAACTACCGAGATCAAACTTTGAAAGGAAGCTAAAATCTGAACATTGGAACACCATCTTTCATTCAACATTCACATTTCCATTGCAAGGATTCGAAAGTGTACCTGGATGCAACCAAAAATAACTACAGAATATCAGAAGAAGAAGGTTAGATCAGCAACAATTTAGTAGCAGCAGTTAATAGCAGAACAACAATTTCAGCTCATAGTTGGAATCCAAAAACCAGCCAATGCAACAGTGCTTTTTCTTCCTTTTCTGTGTTTTTCTTCTAATAGTTCACCCTTTTCAGTATTTTTCTTTTATTATTTTCAGCCGTTTATCTTTTTGCCCCTTTTGATCCACTCAAAATCTGACCTGAGTACCAAGTTATGATGCCTTTACGCGCAAGCTTTAGGGCAGCCTTAAGGGTGCAGCTTTTTTCACTTTTCCCCTTTTCATGTTTTCAATTTTTCTTACGCACCCGTAATATAAATTTTAGACTTTTGAAACAGGCCCAAACACCCTTTCCTGGAAGCTTCTTGAGGTTGTTATCTCAGATTCCCAAATATATACTACCCAAAATACCCCTTATACCTTTGTTAATTACCCTTCCTAATGTGGGTCGAATTGGCCCAACCAAATTTGTATGGGTCTGCAAACCCAAATTAGATCCCACTTGGGCTATTTAATTTTCAGAACCAATTAAAGACAATTAGGGATCCCCAAATTAAGAACTGACCCAAAATCCCCAAGATAAGAAACCTGGCACCTTTAAAATGCAATCAAAAGACAAGAAAGTGGATGAACTAATTAACTTAGACATACAACAGGAATTTAGCTAATTTAATGTCTTAATTGTATTAGCTAGTGACTAAATAGATGATGAAATAGTAATTATGCTATTAACACAAAGAAACTAGACAAACAAAACAGGGTTAAAGAAACGGACTAAAGAAATCAGATAGTCAAGCTTTCACAAAGAAGAAGAAGAGAAAGAAGAAAAGGAAAACAGAACAAAGGATAGAACACAACTTGAACTCATAAGGTTTAAACGAATTTTGACCAGACCAAAGAAAAGGGGAGGAGGAGGAAACTGAAATAGTGAAAGAAAGAAAAATACAAGAGGGGAGAAGGAACTTACCAAATCAAATCTCGAATCCTATCTGAGACCAATGACTTAACAAAACTAATGTCGATCATTTATTCTTTGCCAAGAACAACTGAACGACATCTGTTTTTCGAGTCCAAACTTCAAAACTTGAAATAATAGCACTCCATGATCGTGCATGTCACCGGGTTCGACGAAAACTATCTTTGAACTTTTGGGGCAGAACTCGGATTTATGATTCGGAGAGTTCAAAATTGATTGAAGGGTAAAGGGTTGGATATTTGTGATGGAGAGATGAAGAGGGTTCAAGGGTGTTGATTTGGGACTGATTGGTAGTGGTGCCACTGGGCTTGGAGAAGTGGGGAAGGGTGGCGGCTCTTAGGGTTCTTGGTCTATGAGTGAGAGAGATGATGAGATT
>MU703830.1:24854-50458 GCA_026770625.1 Nicotiana glauca
GGGGGGGGGGGGTCTGTTTGGACTGAGGTGTTTTGTAGGTTCTTAGGACAGCTTTAACTAAAATCAAAGAAATTATTTCCACCGTTGGATGAGCTAAAATGAAAGGATCAGATCATTCCAAAGCCAAGAACCCTAAACAATGACATTTTGATTTTTTAAAAACAAAACTAGACAGGTTTTGGCTAGGCTTGGGCGAGTACTGGCATTGGGCTTGTGGAAATTAAAAACAACCCAAACGATTTTTCTCTTCTCATTACTTCCCTTTTTATTTTTAATATTTCTAATTTCTTTATAAATTTTTTCTAAATTAAAATTAAAAATAAACCTAAATTAATCCCTAATCAAATTATCCTCTCAAATTAAATTAACTTACTCCAAATAACAATTACCACCAATAATTAAGAACCAAATTAAAGAAAAAACTACCAAAGTTAAAAAATTAAAATTAAAAGTGCAAAAACAACTATTTTTTTTGTGATTTTTCAAATTTTTATAAAATAACTAGTTTACTACTTAATTCAAAAATACAAAGTTAAATCCTAAATGCAAATGCAATATATTTTTGTATTTTTGTATTAATTAAATAAAACAAAACATGCACAGAAAAATGCAAATAATTTAACAAAAATACTACAAAAATCTATGAAATTACAAACAAATGAAAAAGAATTATTTCGTTTTGAATTTATGGGAGTAATTCATATAGGAAAAAAATCACGTGCTCACACCACCAGGTGAAGATTAGGGCATCAGATATCCCTAAGATAGATTTTCGGATTCGGTATGGTCACTACAAGTTTTTAGTGAGGTCATTTGGATTGACTAATGACAGAAGCCTTTAAAGATTTGATGAATCGGGTGTTCAAGCGCTATTTGGAATTTTTTTTGATTTTCTTCATTGATTATATCTTGGTTTACTATCTTGGTTTACTCCCGCAGTCGAGAGGAACATGGCAGTATCTTCAGATCGTACTTAGACTTTGAGGGATCGTCAATTATATGCCAAGTTTTCGAGGTGTGAGTTCTGGTTGGATTCAGTTGCCTTTTTAGGCCATGTTGTATCTTCTGATGGAATTAAAGAGGATCCTAGGAAGATTGAGGTAGTTCAACTCTGGCCTAGACCTACTTCAGCTATAGAGATTCAGCTTCTTGGGTTTGGCGGGTTACTATCACCGGTTCTTAGAGGGGTTTACATCTATCTCGTCCTTATTGACCAAGTTGACACAGAATGTGCTCTTTATAGATGGTCTAATGAGTGTGAGTTAAGCTTTCAAAATCTCATGACTGCATTGACTACAACCCAATATTGGTGTTGCATACAGGTTCGGGATCTTCACATATTGGGCTTGGCACAGTGTTGATGCAGGACAGTGGGATGATTTCCTACGCATCTTGAAAATTGAAGGTTCACGAGAAGAATTACATTGTGCATGATTTAGAATTGTCAGCCATTGTTCACATGCTGAAGATTTGGAGGCACTATCTATACGGTATTCCATGTGAGGTCTATACTGACTATCGGAGCCTCCAGCACCTGTTCAAGCAGAAAGATATTATTTTGCAGCAGCGGAGATGGTTAGAGTTGTTGAAAAACTATCATATCACCATATTATATCATTCAGGGACGGACAATGTAGTGGCCGGTGCAATGAGTAAGAAGGCTAAGAGTATGGGCACTTCAGCATATTTACTAGTAGTGGAGAGGCCACTAGCTATGGATGTACATGTGTTGGCCGATCGGTTTGTGAAATTGGATATTTCATATCCTAGCCATGTTATTGCTTATGTTGTGGCACACTCCTCGTTGTTGGAGCATATCAAGGCTCTCCAGCTTGATGATCCTCACTTGTTAGTATTAAAGGACATGGTGTAGCGAGGTGGTGCTAAGGAGGTTGTGATTGGATTTGAGGGTTTTATGAAGCTTCAAGGCCAGATTTGTGTTTCAAATATTGATGGTTTCAGATAGTTGATCCTTGAGAAGGAATTTGTGTTATTCCATCCAGCCAAGCAGAATGATATTGTAGCTTATGTTTCTCGATGTTTGAATTGTAAACAAGTGAAGTACGAGCATAAAAAATTAGGTGGGTTGATTCAAAAATTGGACATACCAGAGTGGAAGTGGGAGCGCATCCTGTGGATTTTGTGGTAGTCTTACAACGAATCTTGAGGAAATATGACGTTGTTTCGATTATTGTGGACCGCTAGACTAACTCTGCACACTTCATTCGGTGATAACTTCCTATTCTTCAGAGCGGTTGGTTCAAATTTACATCCAGGAGATTATCCTCCTACACGGCATTCCCACTTATATAATTTCTTACCGAGGTACGCAGTTGACATCTCATTTTTGGAGAGCCATGTAGTGCGAGTTGGGTATGCAGGTTGAGTTAAGTACTAAATCTATTCCTTCACCATATGGACAATCCGAATGCACTATTAAGATCTAAGAGGATAGATTATGTACATATATTATTGATTTCAAAGGTTTATGGGACCAGTTCTTACCTATAGCAGAGTTCGCCTACAACAATAATTATCAGTCGAGCATCGAGATGGCTCCATATAAGGCCTTTTATGAGAGGCGATGTCATTCTCTGATTGGTTGGTTTGAGCCCAAAAAGGCTAGAATGTTTGGCACTGATTTGGTCTGTGATGCTAAGGAAATAGTTAAGGTGATTTAGGAGTGATTTGAAGGTTTGAGATGTGGTTTATATGGTGGGTGAGAAGGTTCTTCTCTAAGTGTCTCCTATGAAGGGCGTGATGCGGTTTGGGAAGAAGAGCAAGTTGAGCTCGAGGTTTGTTAGCTTGCTTGAGATCTTGAAGAGAGTTGGGGAGGTGGCTTATTGGCTTTCATTGCCTCCTAGCCTAGAAAAGTTACAATTGGTATTTCACGTTTCCATGCTTCAGAAGTACCAGTAGGACAGGTCACATGTATTGGACTTCAGCACGGTGCATCTTGATGAGAATTTGGCCTATAAAGAAGAGCAGTGGTTATTCTAGACCGGTAGGTTTGTAAGTTAAGATCCAAGGATTTTCCTTCCGTGGAAAGTGTAATGGAGAGGTCCTCCAATTAAAGAGGCTACGTGGGAGTCTGAATCCGTTATGCGGGGTAGATACACCCCACCTTTTTACCATTCCAGGTGCTTTTTTATGTCCGTTCGAGGATGAACATTTCCTTTAGAGGTGGAGAATATGACAATCCAATAGGTCATTATGAGTAATAGCTTTAATTTTGGTGTTCCGAGACCTCTCATAGCTTATTTGATGTTTCTTGATTCACGTGTGTGGTCCGTGTCACTTTTTCGGAAAGCTTTTGTATAAACATTTAAAGAAAATGTGATTTTTGGTTTAAACTTAGACTTCAGTTGATCTTAGTCAAAAAATTTGGTAAACGACCTCGATTGGTATGTTGATGATTCCGGTAGGTTTGTATGCTATTTTTGGACTTGTACGCACATTTGGTCTGGGTCCGAGGTGACCCTAACGCATTTCAACGTGTTGTGTGAAAATATATGAAAATGTGTTTTAAAGTTGAAATTCTTGAGTTTTGATGATCGATTGTTGTTATTTCGTGTTAATTTGGTGATATGAGGTAGTGAAAATTTTTTTAGGATGTTATTACACTTGTGTAAATGTTTGGTTTGGATCCTGAGGGGCTCGGGTGAGTTTTAGAGGCATTGCAGATTGATTCGAAATAGTTGGTGCATTTCAGTTACAGGTCTCGCATTTGCGAGCTCGATTTCGCGGTCAAGTGATCGCATTTGCGAGCATGTGCTATGGGCTAGGCCTTCGCATTTTCGAAGAATAAGTCACTTTTTCAAATTTCACTGTGTTTGCTTTTACGACTATGGCATCACATTTGCGATGAAGTGTGGTGTTGGGCATATTTTTGCATTTGCAAAGCTTGGCTCGCATATGCGAATAGGGTGTGTCCTTCACAAATGGGAAGGTCTTTTCGCATTTGCGACTTATGCATGATTGTTCGACCTGTCACTTTTTTGATCAATGTTTCGTAAATGCGGCCTTCACATTGCGAACATAGGTTTGCAATTACGATACCTGCAATTGGGTAAAAGAGGAAAAAATCGGGACTTGCTCATTTCACTCTATTTTTCAACCCTAAACACTCTAGAGGATATTTTCTTCCCAAAATAACTGTTAAGACCCTTTAAGTTGTTTTAAATCACTTACTATTACTTTTCATTAGTTTTTAACATCAAATCTAGGAATTTCATGATAGAAATTAGGGGTTTTGGATAGATCTGAGGGATTTTGTAAAATTAAGATTTAGACCTTAAATTGAGGTCAGATTTTGAAACAAATCACATGACTAGTCTCGGGAATGAATGTCTAATTGGGTTTTGGTCCTGATCTGGGATTTTGACCAAGCGGTCCCGGGGCTGACTTGTTTACTTTTTCAATTTCATCAAATATTGAACCCTTTTAACTAGTAGGTAGTTTCTAAAGCTTATTTAGATTTGTTTGAACAATACATGGCTAAATTTGGTTAATTTGGAGGCTTGTCCAAAAGGAAAAGTCGTGATTGTTGATGATTTGGTTGCTAAAAGTATTGTCGTGTCTAACTTTGACTTTAGGGAATTAGGACTTGTTGGTCTATTTATAACGTGAATTATGTTTGGGAACGACGTATATGCGTGATGATAAGTATATATGCGCTTCATGGGTTAAAGCATGCAGGTTGGGCTATTTTCCTTTACATCGTTATATATTCCATGTTATATTTCATTACATGCTTTGATTGATACATGTCCTTATTTGTAATCCATGACTTACTTGCTATATATTATTTACTTGCTACTTGTTTCGATTTATTCATTACTCGCTCAATAACTTATTACCTTCTATATGTTCCTCCATGTATTAATTGTATATCTTCAATGTCTCATGTTTTCCTTGTATTTATTGTCTTTACATTACTTGTTGCACTTCATTATGTTTTTTCGGATTATGTGAGTCCTCTAACTATTCTTGAAATGATGATTTGTCGATGTTTGTGAATACGAGGTATTGGTTATTTTCTATTTGTACTAGTAGTTCCTTGAGGTTCTATACGCTTTGTTTCCTATATCAAAATTTGTTTGTGTTGAGTTGTTCATGTTAATGAGTTGATATTGTGAACAGCTTGTGCGCCGCAATAGTATTAAAATGAATTAATAATAGGAACAAGTTGCATGCCGCAATAGATATTTTGAAATGATATTAGGATTGGGTTGCACGTCATAAAAGATATTGTGATAAATGTTGGGATCGTGTTGTAGCTATTTGTAGTTGTATTGCATTATCTCGATATAGTGGTTCAAGGTTATGAGGTGATGTCATTCCAAGAGCCTCTATTAGTTGACCTTCAAGTCCGTTCATATGAGTTTACTTTCTTTTCTCTATATTTATGTTGTCTCTATTATTATTCGTACAGGTTAATAGTGAGTGTCTTGTCATAGCCTTGTTCCTGCTTCGTCGAGGTTAGGTTCGATACTTATACAGTACATGAGATTGGTTGTACTCATACTACACTTCTACACTTCTTCTGCAGATCTCGATGTTGGTCCCAACGTCGCGTAGAGCAGTTTTGCCCGGATCAACTTGCTCACGAGACTTGAGGTAGAGTTTCACAACATTCGCAGTCTCTGAAGTCCCCTTCTATTTTGTCTTTATTGTTCATTTTGCATTATTTCATTTAGACCATATTTGTAGTATTCCAGTTGCTCATGTACTTATGATTCCAAATTTATGGGAGTAATATAGATTATGTTACTTGTGTCTTTATCGCATGTATTTTGGATTATTTCAGTTTTCAATTATTACTATTCTGTTTTTAATTTTATTAAAAATGGTTAATTAATTAGTTACATTGGCTTGTCTAGAAAGTGGATGTTAGGCGCCATCACAGTCCCACGGCTGGGATAGTGACACCATAGCTACATATAGGTACAACACATCATTTCCCGTTGCTGCACATAATCTGATCCCATTACCAAAATATCTATTTCGGCTAGCAACCCGATCCCAATATCATTTTATTACCATTTTGTTGTGGTGCACAACTCATTCTCAATATTATTTCATTAATATTAACAACTCATTATAACAAATTTGTAAATCCCAACATAAAAGAGGAACTACAGCTTATAAATCACCTAGGAAATACGAGTGCAACAGAGAACAACCAACAACTCAAATTCATAAAGTATCCTCACATCGTAAGACAACTTGAACCTCGATAAGTCATTAACGCAAGAACATCCAAAGGCTCACACAACTGAATATAACATAAAAAAAGTGCAACAAGTAACAAGTAAAGGTAATAGAGGCATGTAAAGGTATGAAACAATAAAGACGTTCATTTTACACATGTGAGAGAATATGGCAGGTAAAAGCAGCTAATATTCAAGGAAGTAATGAATGGAAACATGTAGTGATAGGTAACAAGTACAGGCTTAAATAGCAAGCAAAAATATGGAGCAATTAAAGCATGTTTCAAGGTGTAACATGGAATAAATGATGGCACGATGATAATAGCCCACCCCGAATGCTTGAACCAGTGACAACAGATACACTCGTTACCTTGCATATATGTTATCCCCACACATACATCACGTAGAAAATAAACCAATCAAGGTTTAATTTTCTCAAGTAAAGGTTAACCACAACACTTACCCTTTTTCGGAACACAATCAATAATCAACCACGACTTTTCCTTTCTAACAAGCCTCCAAACCAATCGAATCTAGCCAAATAACGTTCAAATAAATTCTAACAATCCGATTCGATTTTTTGACCTCTAGTATGTTGTTCGGCAATTTGGGATCTTGAGTAGCTTCACTATATGTATTATGACTTACATATGTAGTTTGTTTTGGTGTTCGAGCAGCTCAAAGTTGATTTGGAAGAATAATTCTCAAATCAGAAGCTTTAAGTTGAAAAAATTGACCAGGGTTTGACTTTTAAGTAAACGACCTCGGAATATAATTTGAAGGTTCCTATATTCGTAAGGTCATTTCAGACATGGACGTATGTTCGGGTTCAGTATGGTCCGGGAACAATTGAGAGCTTATTATTAATTGCATTCTAAAGTTTTTGTCCCACATGTGAATTTGGAGGATCTATGGGGTTTACGCGCAACTAATCAGATGGCGACATATTACACGGTAGAGGAGGCAACCGCGTGTGACCAGATTCTACCAATTGCCTCACCAAGCATGATAACAAAAGTGATGAAACCCATTTTTCATGTGGACCCGACAGAGATTCCTATGATTGGTACATGCATATAAATGTCACGACCCCAACCCCGGTCATGATGGCGCCCAACACATTGCTAGGCAAGCCTGATCAACTATCTACCTCAACCCATTTCTTATAAAGTTCATTACCCGCGAACATAGTTTAAATACCAATTTAGCATAATAAAAGTCTGAAACAATAAATTAAATATGTGGAAGTCAAAGATAATACCACTACATAGGTCACCGATTCGGTGTCACAATTCAAGAGCCTCTATCACAAGTCTGAACAACCTAATACAGAAAATGTCTAAGAATGCGGAAAATAATAGTATAGAAGGAGAAAATCGGGTTTGCGGTTGCCATACAGCTACCTCGATAACTCCGGCAATGCTGATCAACGGGAAAGCTCGCATTCAACCTCTGGAACACCTGGATCTACACGTAAGGTGCAAGGAGTAATGAGAGTACGCCGACCCAGTGAGTAATAGTTATAAATAATCAGAACAAATATGTCTCAATATGCTAAGGGAACAAAGCCCAAGAAAAAACAATCAAAAAATATCAAAAATTCCAAAATTAGCAAAACCCTGGGCCCACTTCTCGAAACTCAAAATTTTTTACATCATTAGATTTCTCGTCTTCCCACGAGTTCATACATATAAAAATCACAAGAATCGGAGTCCAATTGACCCATTAAATTTTCAACTTAAAATCTCTTAAACTCAAGCCCTAAACCTCCATTTTAGTCCATTAATTTATTAATTTTCAACTTACCTTATTGAAGTTCTCTAGAAATCTCTCTTCAAAATTGCCCAAAAGCCCTCAATCTGAAGTTAAGATGAATAAACCCTTCAAAAATCGCGAAGAAGAAACATATATACTTCCTGCCCAGACATAACTGCATTTGCGGTCCAATACCCGCTTCTGCAGTCATCTCTTTGCATCTGCAGAGTTTCACTTAACGTACCCAACCGTATCTGCGACCCACTTGCCGCATCTGCAGCTCTGCAGGTGCGATCCCTTTTCTGCATCTGCAGTTCTAGACCTCTCTCAGCCTTTTCGCTTCTGCGACTCAATCAACGCATCTGTGATACGGCACCTGCGGTCATCAAACCGCAGGTGCGAAACACCAGAAGCAGCAGAAATCTGCAATCACTCATGTTCCAAAACATCCCGTTAGCCGTCCGAAATCACCCCAAGGCCCCCGGGACCTGACCCAAAAGCATCAACATGACCCAATACCTTATTCAAACTTTCTACAATCATCAAAGCACCTCAAACAACATCAAATTACCCAAAATTCATCATATTCAAGCCTAAGTTTTCTAAAATCTTCCGAAATACGCTTTCGATAAAAAATCCAACCAAACCTCGTCCGAATGACCTGAAATTTTGCACACACATCCCAAATGACATAACAAAGTGATAGCAAATCTCAGAATTCCATTCTGACACTCGGAACAAAATCTCACCTATCAACCGGAATTCGCCAAAATACTAACTTCACCAATTAAAGCCTAATTCTACACCGAACCTCCAAAACCAATTCTGATCACACTCCTAAGTCATAAATCACCCCCCCCCCCCCCCCCCCCCCCCCGAAGCTGACTGAACCATTAGAACTCACATCCGAGGCCTCTAACTCATAAGTCAATATCCAGTTGACTTTTCCAACTTAAACCTTCGTAATAGAGACTAAGTATCCCATTTTTTACCAAATCCAATCCGAACGCAAACTAAACAACTTGATCACATAAAACACGAATAATGAAGCATAAAGAAGCAGAAATGGGGGAAGTGAAACAGTAACTCATGAGACGACTAACCGGGTCGTCACATCCTCCCTAACTTAAACAAATGTTCGTCCTCGTACGAGTCAAGAAACATACTTGAAGACTCAAATAGGTGAGGATATTTGCTCCGCATCTCCCGCTCGGTCTCCCAGGTAGCCTCCTCTATGGGCCGACTACTCCACTGCACCTTCAATGAATCTACATCCTTTGACCTTAATTTACGAACCTGAAGCTCCAAAATGGCTGCTAGCTCTACATCATAAGTCAAATCACCCTCCAACTGAACTGTAGTGAAATCTAGAACATGGGATGGGTCTCTAATATACTTCCGGAGCATGGAAACATGAAAAAATGCATGCACACTCGACAAGCTGGGTGGAAAGGCAAGCTCATAAGCCACCTCCCCAATCCTCTAAAGTACCTCAAAAGGCCCAATGAACTGTGAACTCAATTTGCCCTTCTTTTAGAATATCACAACACCCTTCGTGGGTGAAACCTTTAACAAGGCCTTCTCAACAACCATGTAGGATACATCTCGAACCTTCTTGTCCGCTTAACTCTTCTGCCTCGACTGCGTTGTTTGAAGTCTCTCCTGAATTATCTTCACTTTATCTAAAGCCTCCTGAACAAGATCTGTCCCCAATAGCCTGGCCTCACCGGGCTCGAACCAACCTATTGGAGATCTACATCGTCTCTCGTACAAGGACTCATATAGAGACATCTGAATACTCGTCTGGAAGCTGTTGTTGTAGGCAAACTCTGCAACTGGTAGAAACTGATCCCATGAGCCTCCGAAATCAATAACACAGGCACGTAGCATATCCTCCAATATCTGAATGGTGCGCTCGGACACCCCGTCTGTTTAAGGGTGAAAGGTTGTGCACAACTGCACCTGAGTATGCACCTCTCGCTGAATAGACTGCCAAAACTGGGAAGCAAACTGAGTGCCCTGATATGATATGATGGAAATTGGGATACCATGTAGCCGAACAATCTCCTCAATATATTTCTCTGCCAGCCGCTTTGAAGAATAAGTAGTACAAATAGGAATGAAGTGCGCGAACTTGGTCACCCTATCCACAATCACCCTAATAGCATCGAACTTCTTCAAGTCTGTGGGAGTCCAGTAACAAAATCCATAGTGATCCTCTCCTACTTCCACTCGGGAATAACCATCTGCTGCTGCAAGCCACCCGGTCTCTGATGCTCATATTTCACCTGCTGACAATTTAGACACCAAGCTACAAACCCCACAATATTTTTCTTCATTCTCCTCCACCAATAATGTTGTCTAAGATCCTGATACATCTCCGCGGTACCCAGATGAATGGAATACCGCAAGCTATGGCCGTCCTCCAATATTAAATCCTGAAGCCCATCCACATTGGGCACACAAATTCGGCCCTGCATCCTCAACACTACATCATCACCAATGGTCATATCTCTAGCATCATCATGCTGAACTCTGTCCTTAAGGACAAGCAAATGCAGATCATCATACTAGCACTCTCTGATGCGATCATATAAAGAAGACCGAGAAACCACGCAAGCCAACACCCGACTAGACTCTGAAATATTTAATCTAACAAACCGATTGACCAAGGCCTGAACATCAACTGCAAGAGGTCTATCCCCAAATGGAACATATGCCAAACTCCCAATACTCACTGCCTTTCGGCTCAAATCATCGGCCACTACATTGGTCTTTCCCGGATGATACAATATGGTGATATCATAATCCCTAAGCATCTCCAACCATCTCTGCTGCCTCAAATTAAGATCCTTTTCCTTGAACAAATGCTGAAGACTGCGATGATCAGTGGATACCTCACAAGATACGCCATACAAGTAATGCCTCCAAATCCTCAATGCATGAGCTATAGCAGCCAAATCCAAATCATGAACAGGGTAGTTCTTCTTACGGGTCTTCAACTGACGAGAAGCATATGCAATAACTCCACCCTCCTTTATCAATACACAACCAATCCTAACTCTCGAAGAATCACAATACACGGTATATAAACCTGAAGCTGATGGCAAAACCAACACTGGAGTTGTGGTCAAGGCCGTCTTGAGCTTCTGAAAGCTCTCCTCACAGTCGTTCGACTATACAAATGGAGCACCCTTCTGAGTTAACTTGGTCAAGGGCGATTCGATAGATGAGAATCCTTGAACAAACCGGCATTAATAGCTTGCCAACCTAAGAAAACTACGAATCTCTGTAGCTGAGGACGGTGTGGGCCAACTCTACATTGTCTCTATCTTTTTTGGATCAACTTGAATCCCTTCGCTGGACACCGCGTGTCCCAAGAATGCCACTAAGCTAAGCCAAAACTCACACTTGGAGAAGTTTGCATAAAGCTTCTCCTCCCTTAATCGCTGCAACACAAGCCTCAAATGCTACGTGTGCTCCTCCTGACTATGCGAATATACCAGAATATCATCAATGAAGACTATAACAAATGAATCAAGATAAGGTTGGAACATGCTATTTATCAAATTCATGAACCCTGCTGGGGCATTGGTTAGCCCCAAAGACATGATGAGAAACTCATCATGACCATATCTAGTCCTAAAAGTAGTATTAAGAATATCTGAATCCCTGATCTTCAACTAGTGATAACCCGAACGGAGATCATTCTTGGAGAACACCCTTTGCGCCCTGACGTTGGTCGAATAGATCATCAATACGAGGCAAAGAATACTTGTTCTTAATTCTTACCTTGTTCAATTGCCTTTAATTGATGCACATTCTCATTGTGTCGTCCTTCTTCTTCACAAACAGAACCGGCGCACCCCAAGGTGACACAATAGACTGAATGAACCCCTTATCGAGGAGTTCCTGAAGCTGTTGCTTCAATTCTTTCAATTCTGTTGGTGCCATACGATACGGCGAAATAGAAATTGGATGATTTCCCAGCACCAGGTCAATACTAAAATCAATATCCCTATCCGGCGGCATGCCCGACAGGTCCACAGGAAATACATCAGGGAATTCCCTCACAACTGGGACAGAATCAATACTGGGAGTCTCGGCTCCAACATCCCGCACAAAATCTGGATACGAAAGACAACCCTTCCCAACCTTACGTTGGGCCTTCAAGAAAGAGATCACTCTACTAGGCATATAATCAGTCACACCATGCCACTTGATCTGTGGTACACCCTACATAGCTAAAGTGACTGTCTTAACATGATAGTCTAGGATACCATGACACGGAGATAACCAATCCATGCCTAAAATGACATCAAAATCCACCATGCTCAATAGCAATAGATCAACTCGGGTCTCCAGACCCCCAATAGTCACTACACATGACCGGTACACTCAGTCTACAACAACAGTATCGCCTACCGAGATAGACATATGAATAGGCAAAGCAAGAGACCCTCAGCGTGTACCCAAATAATGAGCAAAATACAAGGACAAAAAAGAAAAGGTGGAACCGGGATCAAATAAAACAGAGGCATCTCTGTGGCAGTGAAATGACACCTGAAATGACAGCATCAGAGGAAATGGCATCAAATCTGCCTGGCATAGCATAAAGACAAGCCTGGCCACCGCCTGATCAACCTTCCCCTCTGGGGAAGCCCCTGGCTGTCTAACCTCTACCCCTAGCTGGTTGGGCAAGCGGTGAAGTAACTGAAGCAGAAGTCAAGGGCTGACCCCTATGCTGAAGCTGACCATCACAAAGTCGAGGGAACTGCCTCCTCATATGTCCAAACTCTCTGCACTCATAGCAACCCCCCGGTACTGGAGATGGGGATTGAAGGGAACCCCTGGCACTGGCGTAATCAGTAGAAAGGCCTAGCACGAAAGAAACCTAGGCTGATGGGGCATGAGATAAACTCTGAGTCGGGAGAGCACTGGGTGATGACTGGCCCTGTTAAGGCACCTGAAAACCATGACCTGAAGATGGCCCACGACACTCTGGACGGGCTGACTGAGCGGGCCGACTGAGCGGGCCGACTGAGCGGGCCTGAAAAAATGACTTCTACGATGGTGGAACTAGCCCCTCGAAGGAGCACCACTGTAACTGCCATAACCTAGAGGCCTCTTGGCCTCCCTCTCCTCTCGATCCTGACGGTGGACCATTTCAATCACTCGAGCTATATCAACCACCTCCTTAAACATTGCACCCAATACTGTCTCTCTATTCATAAGAATACAGAGATGGTAGTTAAGTCCATCAACAAATCTGCTGATCCTCTCACGATCAGTCGGAACCATCCAAACGGCTGTTGATACCCATTTTTTCCTAGATAATATTATTCCCAAAATACTTCCCAAAATAGCATATATGTGCATATATAAGCACACCCAAGAGTTTTGGCATATTTAATGATTTTTAAACCCATTTATTGCCTGTTTTAATACAACAAAATCCAATAATTATTCCCAAAATTATCATTTTTGGTGAATAATTCATTTTATTCTAACATTTGCACCAAAATATAATTAAGGTAATTTTTTGCATATTTTTACAAATTTATTTGATAGTTTTAAAGCTAGATTTCATATAATTATAATTATAGCTATTTTGTGATTAATTGCATTTTATAATTACAAAATTAGTTCCTATATTTTTAAGTTAATATTTGTGTAGTATTTGTTTACTCAATATTTTAAATTTATTTTTAAAACCATTATTACCATTTTTTATAAAATAAAAGGGGAAAATTGGCTACTTAAAATCTAGCCTAAATTTCATTTCAATTTCAGCCCAAATTGGCACCCCAATTCAATACCCATTTGACCGACCCAACCCATAACCCTTTTTAATCTTGGCCGTTGATCATTTAGATCAACGGCCTTTTCCTTTTTTTATTTTCAAACGACCCCTTACCCTACCTCATTTCTCCTCAGATGCCGCCTCTAGCCCCCTTTTCTCTCAAACGCTCTCGAACTCTCTCGAAACCGTAATCTTTTTCTGCCGCTTTCAACCATAAAATCGCTAGAATTCATGGACGCTCAAGCCATAGACGACCTATACTCACCTCCTACTGCTCTCACGTGCCTGATGCCTGAAGGTTCGAGGCTAGACTTCGAGGGCCTTCACTCAGATATTCGTCGATTGGAGGTTTCCAGCCATCTCCGGCCTCGCACCGGCGTGTCTTAGCTTCCTGATCCTGATTTTGACCTTATCGACTCCGGATCTGATCTTGTTTCTTCCAAGCCTTTCTCATTTATAGGGTTCTAAGAAACCCTAGCTTATTCGAGGTTCTTCTTTCATTTATCTGTTTAGATTTGTGCTGTATTTAACATTTCAAGTGTTTTCCACAAATTTCCTTTTCAAAAATCTTTTTGATTTCAAATTAGGATTTCTGAGTCTGTTTGCTAATATTTTGTTTGATTCATGTGCTTATCATCTCTAGGTTTTGAAAACATTAATTTTTTGGATTTGTTTGAGAATCTAAAACTATTTGTGGTTTGTTTCATTTGATTATCATCTTTTAAGTGTTGAAAACCCTAATTTCTTTGGAGTTTATGCGAGTTCCTAAAGTTGCTAGTGCATTGCATCTATTTGAAATTGCCTGACTTGATTTGAAATTCCTTTGTTTCATCATCCCTTTTCTTTATGAGATTCCTTTGACTCTAAGTTCTTGCTACTTTCAGACGTGACTATGTTTTTAGAAATGTTCTCACTTGACTTTTGCATGCTTCTGATCTTTTTCTCTATTACTAAGCCAATGAAATTTGACGTACGTGAATATCATGCTATGAATGCTTGCTGTCTATTAATTCTGTGTTATTACTATATGATGTTTCCTCTTGCCATAGCTTGGCCTCACATGCCTATTACTTGTGCACTTCATTTATATACGGAGTCCTTTCTGTGATTTATTTTCAAACTCGTGACTGATTTTCAAAACTTTTCATTGTGAAATTCTGATTTCCTTCGCCTATTAATGGTTAATTGATTTCTTTCGTTATTTTGCTTACTGGATCCTTTCTCAAAATAAGTATGTTCCTGCACTTAGACTTGATCACTTGCTGTATTGTTTTACTACTCCTTTTATGGCAATAACTAATCTGCCTCTTAAATCGATTTCTTTCCTTTTTTTAACCTATCACTGCCCGTTAACAAGTGATCCCTTAATTATGGGCAATTACTGGTGTAATTGAATCTCATTAGTGATTGTTTCCATGTATGTGGCTTATTACCTCACTTTTTACTCATTTTCAAAAACTATAAATACATGTACTCCTTCCCCTTCAAAGGGAGTTAGAACACACG
Source organism: Nicotiana glauca (assembly GCA_026770625.1). Lineage (NCBI taxonomy): Eukaryota > Viridiplantae > Streptophyta > Magnoliopsida > Solanales > Solanaceae > Nicotiana > Nicotiana glauca. Next base: position 40,131 of record MU703830.1, read on the forward strand.
AACAAGTCATTACTTCTTCTCGGAAATTCACTTAGATTTTTAAGCATTCAAGTTCTCTCAACTCACAAGCTTAAAGTTCTCTTTTCTAATTGTGGTTTGGCTGAAAGAATCCTGCTTTTCTTTGCTTGCTTCTTCTGCAACTGGTATGTTACCTTTGTTTAATTTCTACCACTCCCCTATGTGTTTATTCTTCAGTCCATTCTTTGTTTGGCTTACTGCTCCCATAATGTAATTTTTTTTTTGCAAGTTGGTTTGTTTCTTTGCTATGCTCCTATATGAATCCCTATCTCCCAATTCCTTTTGTATGTTAAGTTATGGTTTAGAAACATGACGACACTTGACATTGTTGTTCATGTATATGGACTGGACTCCCTGAGTCCTAAACTTTTTCAATTCCCATTCCCCTTTCCCCTTTATATGTATCCTGATCTTAAGACCTTGGTCTGGCAGTATCCTAATCACTGTCTAGACCATAGTCTAACCTTCAATATGTCTGTGCTCTTATTTGCTGGTTGAACAGGCTTGGTCGGGAGTGTGCCAGCCTACCTCATGGTTAGGTATGACCACCATCCTGCCTTGGCATCCCCTAACTCCCTCTCTATTGCACTTGCACTCACTCTTAGAACTTAGGTTCTGCCCCCCTTTTGTGAGCCTTGCCTTGGGACCCATGAGGTCCCTCTAAACTTGGACACTTGAGGGCTGGCTCTTCGATTCTGCACTTTAATTCAGTTACTAATTAATATCTTGGGTGTAAGCATTGTCCAGGGTTCCTAAAATTCCTTGGATATCTGAAACACCCTAGATAAGAGAAGGCTTTGGAAATCTTGATTCGGAAGTGGTTCAATCACATATTATTAGACAATAAGTCTGAATTAGGCTGCTCGGATGTAGCTGATAGCTTCTGATGTACTTTTAATTTCAGTCTTGTTCTGCTGGTCTATAATGATTTACATAAACTCATAGGGATTTAATAAAAAGGGGAGGGGGGTTTATACACAAAGGGTAAAAAACATGCATATATGATTTTATTTCTAATATGTGCAGTTTCACACGTAGAAAGCATGCCTATAGGATTTAACTTCTGAATTCTACAACCATGCATATAGATACCATGCCTATAAGGGTTTGTATCTCTACATATAATAACGTCATTAGGCAAATAGTTAGGTTTAATAATAAAAAAACATATATAGATATCATTGTTTATAAGCCTTCTACTAGTGTTTGAAAAGGTATTAAGAAGCAATAGCGTATAGAAATCATGCCTATAGGGATGTCGAACCAGAGCTATCTCACTTTTTTTAAAACAGTATCTACTTTACTAAAACAAATGACTTCCTACACCCTTTCTGAACTCTTAAAACTTTTTCTCAAGATCAAATTGGTGTACTCTTTCTAAAACTTCTTCTCTCGTTGACTCTGGTAAACTTTTTTTTCAAATCTACCTAAATTCATTTCTTTATATTTATCTGACAAATCTCTTCTAATCAGTCTGCAACTCAGTTCTTTTGTTAAAAAATTGGCAACTCTTTCTCTAACTAATCTGCCTCCTGAAACTCTTTTTTTTTTGTTAAACCGCTTTTGTAACAAACCAGTACCCTTTTTTTTAAACCTATTTTTACTCTGTAATTTTTCTATAAAATCAACTTGTGTTTTAAAAATCAATAGTTCTATCCAACACATAGACAAACGGTTAACTAATCAACTAGATCAGTCTTAGACAACTGCATTCGAGTGAGCTTAATGCAGACTTCCTGTCTCAAAATATGTGTTGAACCAGTCCACTTATCGCTTTAATTTAATTTAAGACTAAACCAGTACGTGCAAGACATGCTAAACTCTATGGCTTTATCTGATTTTAGGAGGCTTATTTGAACCCTACTTGCTTGTTTGCTTTCCTCTTCACTTGCATTACATGTTTTGATTGGCGCCTTAGTATTTTGTCCTTTGAAAACTATCAAAAGTCCCCAAACCCTTCTCCCTTTAGGACTAGTAGTCCAAATGCCTCTAGGACTGATAAGATTGGGACGAGTACTATAATGCAATAAGTAACGAGACATTCCGCGCTTTAATACATTAATGGGGTGGGAAGGGTAGATATGGATATGATGACCACACGATAACACCACGTGTATAAACTGTTACCGGGTGTTGTGTGGGGTGATCCATATTATTTATAAACATAAGACCCCTCTCCCTTTGCCTGTTTATTTTTATTTTGAAAACTACTTTTCTCAAATTTCAGCTTCTTTAACTGTTTTTTAACTTCAATTACTTCAAGTAATTATGTGAAATTTTTCCCTCTCTTGACTTGTTTATTCTGAATTTTAAAACTACTTTCTTCTCAAATTTCAGCCTCATTAACTTCATTTTAATTTCAAATTATTTGCAACTATTATATGAAACCCCCCTCGTATTTGTAATTCTTGCTTGTTTACTTGTTGTTTGCACTTAAAGTCACAATTGTAACATGGCCAGGAACCACACTAGTGGATCTTGAGGGGTGCCCAACACCTTCCCCTCGAGATAATTTCTAGGCCTTACCCGAACTCTGGTTTTCCAACTAAAAAACTCTTACTGTCCTAATGCACTTAATTATTAGGAGGCGACTCTTCAAACTCAAAAAAAACCCAATTCTCGCAAGAGAATAGAGTTGTCCTCCCGAATGTCGTATACCTGATTCCGAATCCCGGTTCTGGAAAAAAGGGGGCGTCGACAGCATGGCGACTCTGCTGGAGATTCTTTAGGCTTTTACCATTTCATGTTATATTGCTTTCTTTTATTGCTTTGTTTAATGCCTTTATTCGAAACTGACCTGTCTTTTGTTTCTTTATCTTTAATGCTTTTATTTACCGCTTTCCATCAATACCGTTGTAATTTTGAGCTATTATTGTAAACATTTATTTTATGAACGTGGAAATACATTTCAATTTGTTTCATTCTTGTAAACTGCATCTTCAACATCATATTCCACTCGTGCCAAACAAATACCATAGCAACTTTTATAGTGAGTAGTTGCGCCCTTCCGATATTTTCACCCTTTAAATTTGGCAAAGGCGTATTTGCGGTAAAACCAATCGATCAGCAGTGCAGTCGACGGTTCTGTGCCTTTCCCTCTTGAGTTGTCCGCTCAAGGGTACCTGTCTAATACCCCAATAGAAACCTTACTCCGTTTAAACTGTACATGTATCATGGTCAAACCTAGCCGAGTCAGTTATGCTCTCCATATAATGACTCATTAGGATAGGCTTGTCCAAAGTCCACCCGATTTCCTTGAAACCTAAATGGACACCTCCATGTTCTATGCATTTATTTGGAGAACTAAATTCTTGCTATGCTAATTATTGGTTTAAATAGTCGAGTCCGGTGGAGTAAGGTCCTAACGCTTTATTTTGCAGAAAATGAGGCACAAAGTCCCCAGATTTGGCATGGTAACCAACATTCATCCAAGGCTGCTAAATTGATTTGCCTTCCCTTCTAGAAATCCAGCCTGCCAATAGAATCATAGAGGCATCAACATTGTTCTGGGATAACAAGAAGCCTATCAGAAGTTGATTGAGGAGTGGAAAGATATGGTTGTCAGTGCCAACAAGTTACTAGGGTATTTTGAGCGGGGTCTAGTGGAGCTGGAAGGAAAGTTCATCAAGAAGATTGAAGACTGTCAAAATGCCAAAGGAAATGTAGAGAGACATTTGGCTCGAGCTTATTTGCTGCAAGGACTACGCGAGCCGGTGAAACAGTTTGAGGGAGACAAAGATACCAAATCTGGGGAAGGTCCTTCTGGGACCAAGTAGTTAGGAGTCTTATTTTTTTTTTCTTTAATGATGTAATAAGGCTAATGGCCACTAGTGACATTTTACTTCCTGTTATTTCAGTGTCATTTTGGATTCGTCTTATTTTTATCAATAAAATAAGGCATTTAGCATTATAAGTTCTCCAAATTAACTTGTCGCTAGGCCTACCTCGGGCACAACGAGGCATCTAAATTAGGAAACGATTTATATTCTTGCACTATGTGTTTAAATATTGCAACGCTTTCTTCTCATAACCCTCACTAACTTGTTACATTTTTTCTTTTACTTTTTTTTTATTCCCCTCCCCAAAAGGGTTGGTTCGTGCACTCTGGCATGATCATCTTAAGCAGAAGGGCACATCTCAATAACTGGACTATCAAAACCACCAAAGCCGGGAAAGCTTCGCGGTAGCAAGGCTGAACAAAGCATCATGTATCACCTTTTTACTTTTTGCTAGTTGATTTTCTTTCAACATTTTAATTTCGAAATAGGAGCTACAATGTTCAAATCACTTATGAAATTTATCAAAGCATTTCAGTTTCTTATAAATCTCGCTCTTATTATTTTCTCTATCATTTACTCTATTTACACAGCATTACAATTACTTACTTTGACGATGAACCAACGATTGTGACTTGCAGTGAAACAACGCAACAAACAGATATAGACTCAGAAGAGGATGAAATACCAGAAGAGGTCATCAGAGAGGTTGAGAATTTTGAGAATAGGTAAGTCTAACTTGGACGAAACTAAGGTCGTTAATTTGGGAGATACAGACAATGTCAAAGAAACGCGCATCAGTGTTCTACTGTCACCATTGGATAAGGAAGAATGTACGGAGTTTTTAAGGGAATATGAGGACATATTTGTCTGGTTGTATGATGACATGACTGGTCTCTGTACGTCTATTGTAGCTCACAAACTGCCTACAGATCCAACCTGTCTACCGGTAAAGCAGAAGCTCAGGAAATTCAAACCCGACATGAGTTTGAAAATCAAAGAAGAGGTTACCAAGCAAGTCAAAGCCAAGGTTCTCAAGGTAGTAGAGTATCCGACATGGTTAGCCAACATCGTGCCAGTACCAAAGAAAGATGGGAAAGTTAGAGTTTGCATCGACTACAGGGATCTTAACCGGACCAGTCCCAAAGACGACTTCCCCTTACTGAACATACACATTTTTATCAAAAACTGCGCCGAACATGAGTTGCAGTCTTTTGTTGATTGTTTTGCCGGGTATCATCAGATATGGATGGATGAGTAAGATGCAGAGAAAATGGTTTTCATCAAGCCGCGGGGAATGTATTGTCACAAAATGATGCCATTTGGATTGAAGAATGCTGGCGCCACCTATATGAGAGCCATGACTACTATCTTTCACGACATGATACACAAGGAGATCGAGGTATATGTGGAAGATGTCATCATCAAATCCAAGAGGTCCACTGATCATATGGAAGATCTGAGAAAGTTCTTCAACAGACTGTGGAGGTACTATCTGAAACTGAATCCCGCCAAGTGTGCATTCGGGGTTCCTGCTAGAAAATTAATGGGTTTCATCGTGAGTCATCGAGGAATAAAATTGGACCCATCAAAGGTCAAAGCCATTCAAGAATTGATACCGCCAAAGAACAAGAAGGATGTGATGTGTTTCCTCGGGAGATTCAACTATATTAGCCGATTCATAGCTCAGTCCACTGTCATTTGTGAACCTATTTTTAAAATGTTGAAGAAAGACGCTACTACTAAATGGACTGATGATTGTCAGAAAGCTTTTGACAGAATCAAGGAATACCTGTCAATGCTGCCAGTCTTGGTTCTGCCCGAGCCACGAAGACCTTTATTGCTTTACCTTGCCATATTGGATGGGGCATTTGGTTGTGTTCTGTGACAACATGACAAAACAGGAAGAAAAGAGCAAGCCATTTACTATATCAGTAAGAGGTTCACCATGTATGATGCCCAGTATTCTCCATTAGAGTGCACCTGTTGTGCTCTGACTTGGGTAGCTCAGAAATTGAGGCATTACTTCTGTGCATACACTACTTATCTCATATCAAGAATGGACCCGCTGAAGTATCTCTTCTAGAAGCCCATGCCCACTGGCAAGCTCGTCAAGTGGCAAATCATGCTAAGTGAATTCGATATTGTTTACATGACTCAGAAAGCAATCAAAGGTCAAGCCATAGCAGATCACCTTGCCGAGACTCCTGTTGGTGGAGAATACGAACCTCTAAAAACGTATTTTCCTAATGAAAAGGTGTCCTTCATAGGAGAAGATATTGCAGAATCTTATGATGGTTGGAGGTTGTTTTTCGACGGAGCCGCAAATTTCAAAGGAGTTGGCATAGGAGTAGTCCTAGTACCAGAAACCGGCCAGCATTACCCGGTATCCACCAAGCTTAGGTTTCCTTGCACAAACAATTTGGCCGAATATGAAGCTTGCATCCTGGGGCTCAAGATGGCCATTGACCTAAACATTTAAGAGTTGCTAGTGATCGGGGATTCAAACTTGCTCATTCATCAAGTTCGAGAAGAGTGGGCAACCAAGAACTCTAAGATACTAAAGACTTGCATCACATATAGGAGTTGAGGAAGAGATTCACAAAGACAAAATTTCAGCACGTCCCCAGAGTCCAGAACGAGTTCGCTAACGCATTAGCTACTTTATCATCCATGATAGCATCCAGACATGAATTTCTTTGATCCCATCCCAGTAAATATTTATGATCAGCCAGCTTATTGTGCTCACGTTGAGGAAAAAGCATATGGAAAACCATGGTTCCATGACATCAAGGAGTACTTGACAACAGGAAAATATCCAGAACTTGCCAACGCCACTCAGAAGCGCACACTTCAGAGGATATCCAACAACTTCTTTCATAGTAGAGGAATCTTGTACAGGAGGACTCCCGATTTGGGTTTACTAAGGTGTGTCGAAGCAAAAGAAGCATCCAGACTATTGGACGAAGTGCACGTAGGGACCTGCGGGCCACACATGAATGGTCTTGTCTTAGCAAAGAAGATACTCCGAGCAGGGTAGTTTTGGATAACTATGGAAACAGACTATATCCAATATGTTCGCAAATGCCATCACTGTCAGATACATGTAGACATGATAAAGGTGCCTCCAAATGAGCTTACTGCAACAAGCTCATCGTGGCCATTCGCCGCCTGGGGAATGGATGTTATTGGACCTATCGAGCCTGCCGCATCAAATGGGCACAGGTTTATCCTTGTAGCAATTGATTATATTACCAAATGGGTTGAAGCAGCATCATACAGGGCAGTAACTAAGAAAGTTGTGGAAGATTTCGTCCGTGACCATATTGTTTGCCAATTCAGAATTTCAGAATCAATCATCACCGATAATGGTTCCAATCTCAATAGTGACTTGACGAAAGCAATGTGTGAGACATTCAAGATCAAACACAAGAACTCTACAGCCTACAGGCCTCAGATGAATGGAGCTATAGAGGCAGCCAACAAGAATATCAAAAAGATACTAAGGAGGATGATCGAAAGTCACAAACAATGGCATGAGAAATTATCATTCACTTTACTGGGATACCGCACCACAGTCCGCACATCGACCGGAGAACCTCCCTACATGCTGGTTTATGGTACAAAGGTTGTCATCCCCACCGAGGTAGAAATTCCCTCCTTAAGGATCATACAAGAAGCATAGTTGGATGACACGGAATGGGTAAAAGGTCGCTACGAGCAGTTAGCCCACATAGATGGGAAAAGGATGAATGCAGTTTGCCACGGTCAGTTGTATCAGAACAGAATGTCCAGAGCCTTCAACAAAAGAGTTAAGCCAAGGAAGTTTACACCGGGGCAGCTGGTGTTAAAGAAAATATTCCCACATCAAAGTGAAGCCAAGGGGAAATTTTCTCCCAACTGGCAAGGTCTGTACATGGTTCACCGGGTTCTAACTGGAGGAGCCCTTATTCTTGCAGAGATGGACGGACAAGTCTGGCCAAAGCCAATCAATTCAGATCCAGTGAAACGATACTATGTGTAACCACTATGATTTCTTTGTCATGTAATTTGAACTACGCCTGACCTGATTTCCATTTAAGAGGAGATACATAGGCAGCCCTATGGGTTCGATCACAATTTAATAAAAATTTCATTTCCCCCAACTATTGGAACTGGGGCAGAATTTTGAGGAGGACTCTCAAAATTCCGAAGTTAGTTTTCAGCCATTCATCACCAGGAATGCCACCTTATTAAACTGGGGCAGAATTTTGAGGATCCTCAAAATTCCGAAGTTGATTTTTCAACCATTCAACGCAGCCATAAGAAGTGTCAGCACAGTAAACTGGGAAAGAATTTTGAGGAGGACCCTCAAAATTCTGGAGCGATAGAGGTTGCAATGTCTTGAACCGCATCGTAGTCGTTGGTTCATCTAAAGAAAGCTATTTTTATTGTGTACTTACGTTATAATTATCACATTATGCATATCTATTGTTTGAATTGCTGTTGTTTAGCGACGCTACCTCAATGATACACAACGCCAGAAGCCAGGGGAAAACGAACTAACATTTCCCCCTTACAAAACTCACAATTTTTCTTTTGATGCAGGCACTCGAATTGCAATATCATCAGGTATATTTTTGTACGCATACTTTCTCAAGAATGAAACTTCTCAGAATCATCACTTATTCGTAATCCCTATTCATACACAATCTCCCCATCAGTCACGATATCGTAATCAACTATCAGCTAAGAGATCTCACCACTGTCTCCATCCTACATTTTCTTGCATTGCATAAGGCTACCTTTCTGCCTTTCGAGACTAAGCACTGTCTCCATCCTGCATTTTCTTACACTATATAAGGCTACCTTTCTGCCTTTCGTACTAAGCACTGTCTCCATCTTACATTTTCTTGCATTGCATAAGGCTACCTTTCTGCCTTTCGAGACTAAGTACTGTCTCCATCCTACATTTTTCTTGCATTACATAAGGCTGCCTTTCTTCCTTTCGAGACTAAGCACTGTCTCCATCCTGCATTTTCTTGAACTGCATAAGGCTACCTTTCTGCCTTTCGAGACTAAGCACTATCTCCATCCTGCATTTTCTTGCATTGCATAAGGCTGCCTTTCTGCCTTTCAATACTAAGCACTGTCTCCATCCTACATTTTTTTGCAATGCATAAGGCTACCTTTCTGCCTGTCGAGACTAAGCATTTTCTCCATCCTGCATTTTCTTGCATTGCATAAGGCTACCTTTCTGCCTTTCGAGACTAAGCACTGTCTCCATCCCGCATTTTCTTGCATTGTATAAGGCTACCTTTCTGCCTTCCGAGGTTAAGCTCTACCTCCACCTGCATGGCTGAAATATCGCCACCTCTATTTGCATCAGCTAAAATACCGCCAGCTTCATCTAAATCTTGCATGGCTAAAACATCGCCAATTTTGTTTAAATCCTTATCAGCTGAAATATTGCCATTTATAATTATCCTTCCTTATCGGCTGAAATATCGCCAACTTCATTTAATTCTCGGTATCGTCTGAAATATCGTCATTTACATTTTTACATCAACTAAAACATCGTCGCTTTATTTAAATTTATGACGGCTGAAATATCGCCATTTATATTTTTACATCAACTGAGACATCGCCGCTTTATTTAAATTTCTGTCGGCTGAAATATTGCCATTTACATTTTCTGCATCAGCTGAAACATCACCAATTTTATTTAAATTCCCATTGGCTGAAATAGCGCTGATCATGCCCAACTATGCCTTATAAAAGGACAATGTGATTGTTGCAAATATAATCCGGTTTACAAGTCCGGAGTCGAATCCCACAAAGAACCAAGGTTTATCTATAGCTGTTCACTATCACCAAGAAGAAAAGCTTGAACAATTCCTAACTTATAGATATTTAGATTTTTGTGTTTAACTAATTAACTAACAAATTCAACTACTAAATTAACAACTAAATATACTAAGGGTTAGAGACAAGATTAAGGAGGTCTAGAGTTATGATTTCCCCAATTGTTGGAATCCTTCCCCCTATGTCTTCTATAATTTTGCCTAAGTATTCTATAACAATCATGAGCACTCTTATTACCGTAAATCTCTCCCGAGTAGTTACAAAAATTCACTAAACGCACTCTCTCGAGCTATGCTAGCTGGCTTTTAATACAACTCACTTCAGATCGCACCCAAGGCTTCGTTATCCCTAATACCACCTTTAAACCCTCGGTTATTGATCCCTCATATACTCTGGGAGTGGTGTTATTCAACAATTACCTAAATATGCACTCTTTCCCGAGTTATGAATACTAAATAGGCACAGCTAATTAAGAGCTCTTGAATCAACCAGAATATAAACGTACTTGAACAAATAGAGAAAAGCTATGGCTCAATTATATAAAAATATAACAAGAACTTATCCTACAAAAGGTTCTATCAAAACTCTAGATAAAAAATTAGCCATTCACAACAGTATGTAAAACTACAATACTAAAAGTCATAACCAACAATGAAAAATAGGAAGAGGAAGGAAAAACGCGTAGAAGAA
>MU703830.1:59805-77036 GCA_026770625.1 Nicotiana glauca
AGGGTTAGAGACAAGATTAAGGAGGTCTAGAGTTAAGATTTCCCCAATTGTCGGAATCCTTCCTGCTATGTCTTCTATAATTTCGCCTAAGTATTCTATACCAATCATGAGCACTCTTATTACCGTAAATCTCTCCCGAGTAATTACGACAATTTACTAGACGCACTCTCCAAAGCTACACAAGCTGGCTTTTAATACAGCTCACTTCAGATCCCACCCAAGGCTTCGTTATCCCCAATCCCATCTTTAAACCCTCGGTTATTGATCCCTCATTACTCTAGGAGTGGTGTTACTCAACAATTACCTAAATATGCACTCTCTCTCGAGTTATTCATACTAACTAGGCACAGCTAATTGAGAGTTCTTCAATCAACCAGAATATAAACGTAGTTGAATAAATAGAGAAAAGCTATGGCTCAATTATATAAAAACATAACAAGACTTTATCCTACAAAAGGTTCTATCAAAACTCTAGATAACAAATTAGCTATTCATAATAGTATGTAAAACTACAATACTAAAAGTCATAACCAACAATGAAAAATAGGAAGAGGAAGGAAAAACTTGTAGAAGAATTCTTTGCCTTGCTCCCAATGTGTTCTTGCCTCCAAGGGTGTTGTCTAAACCTAAAGTAGTGTCTCTTGCCTCCTTAGGTCTAATTTTTGTCCAAAATATGTCCCCTCCTTGTTCTTGGCCGGCCTCCTTTGTTTAATATAGGGTTTAGGGCTTAAAATCCCATGTTCTGCACTTTGGTCCCTAAAATTTTCGCTTCCTGCCGCGGTCCCACCGCAGTTATGCCGGGATCGCGGCCAAATAGGCCCTCTGAATCTTTGGTAATGTTCTGCCGTGGTGTTCTACCGCGGTCCCACCGTAATCGCGATTTTTCACCCTTTTAATTTTGGTATTTGGAAAAACATAAAACATTAAAGTTATAACCCTTTGAGTTAGCTTTCCAACCATATATTGTGGAGCCCAAATGGAGTTCTGAGAAAACACTTATGTCTATTTTACTAGACAGTGCACAATATACCTCCTCGAGTCTTCATTCGTACTTAATTATCAAATTTTACCCCCAAACATGATCCCGGCTTAATTACTTGAACTTTTACCCAAACGTTAAAGCTCCAAATCACTTAAATACATTCCATAACATCTATATAGCTTGGAATCACACCTACAAGGCATAAAACATACTGTTAGTGCAAAACACAAGCGATTAAAGCACAAACTCAACTAAAGTGCAGTAAATTAGAGTGTAATAAGAGACTAAAATATGCAATTATAGCCTATCATCAAGCGCCATTTAGATTTATCCTTCATATCAGCTGAAATACCGCTAAATCTTGCATTTCATTGGCTGAAATACCACTAAACCTCCGAGGGAATCATTGTTCAGAGGCATCATCTTCATAGCCCGAGAAACACCATGCCATGGCCCGAGGACCCCCGTTTTATATCCTGCACATCATTATTCAAAGGCATCATGGTTCGGAGGCACCATTATCATAGCCCGAGAACATCATTTCATAGCCTGCGAATCCTTTATTTTGCACTTCATGGCCTAGGACATCATGGTCTAAGGACGTCATCCTAACCGTCCGAAGGCAACATTCATGGTCCAACGAGAACTTGCATCACATTTAAGTTTATGCATGATATATGCCCGTATTGCTCACTTGCAGGTACACCAGCTAGCAACGGCCGTCTCAGCAGGAGCAATCCTACTCCGATTCCCGCAGCCGATCAGACTTCAAATACCTCTTGCCACCTAAACATCGTGTCCGTCTCTTTCGAATCTCCATCGGCATGTTCCGTCAATGGTTCCTGAACTACATACGGCCCGATTTCTGTAAAACCAGGGATATGTAAGCAGCTCCGAAACCAAAGCTCGGTCAAATTCTTTTCAAATCACCAATTCCGATCAAAATTAGTCATCATATCTTTACCCGACAACTCTCTCATCCTTACCGAGTAAAGAGGGGAAGCTGTTGATAACCAATTTTTTCCTATGTAATTTTATACCAAAATACTTCCCAGAATAGCATATATGTGCATATATATGCACACCTAAGAGTTTTGGCATTTTTAATGATTTTTAAACCCATTGATTGCGTATTTTAATACAATAAAATCCAATAATTATTTTCAAAATTATCCTTTTTGATGAATAATTTATTTTATTCTCACATTTGCACCAAAATATAATTAAGGTAATTTTTTTTCATATTTTTACAAACTTATTTGGCATTTTTAAAGCTAAATTGCATATAATTACTATTATAGCCTATTTTGTGATTAATAGCATTTTATAATAACAAAATTAGTTCCAGTATTTTTAAGTTAATATTTAAGTAATATTTGTTTAGTCATTATTTTTAATTTATTTTTAAACCCATTATTACCATTATTTACAAAATAAAAGGGGAAAATTGGCTATTTAAAATCTAGCCTAAATTTCATTTCAATTTCAGCCCAAATTGGCACCCCAATTCAATACCCATTTAACCGACCCAACCCATAACCCTTTTTAATCTTGGTCGTTGATCATTTAAATCAACGGCCACTGCCCCCCCCCCCCCNGCTCTCGAACTCTCTTGAAACCCCAATCATTTTTTGCTGCTTTCAAGCCCAAACTCACCGAAATTCATGGCCTCTCAAGCCATAGATGACCTATACTTACCTCTTACTACTCTCACGTGTCTGATGCCTGAAGGTTCGAGGCCAGACTTCGAGGGCCTTCACTTAGGTCTTCGTCGATTCGAGGTTTCCAGCCATCTCCTGCCTCGCTTTAGCCTCCTGACCCTGATTTCGACCTTATAGACTCCGAATCTGATCTTGTTTCTTCCAAGCCTTTCTCATTTCTAAGGTTCTCAGAAACCCTAGCTTATTCGAGGTTCTTTTTTCGTTTATCTGTTTAGATCTGTGATGTATTTAACATTTCAAGTGTTTTCCCCAAATTTTCTTTTCAAAAATCTTTTGATTTCAAATTAGGGTTTCTGAGTTTGTTTGCTAATATTTTGTTCGATTCATTTGCTTATCATCTCTAGGTTATGAAAACCTTAATTTTTGGGATTTGTTTGAGAATATGAAACTATTTGTTGTTTGTTTCATTTGTTTATCATCTTTTAAGAGTTGAAAACCCTAATTTCTTTGGAGTTTATGCGAGTTCTTGAAGTTGCTAATGCATTGCATCTGTTTGAAATTGCTCGACTTGATTTGAAATTCCTTTGTTCATCATCCCTTTTCTTTATGTGATTCCTTTGACTCTAAGTTCTTTCTACTTGTCAGACATGACTATGTTTTTAGAAATGTTCTCACTTGACTTTTGCATGCTTCTGATCTTTTTCTCTATTACTAAGCCAATGAAATTTGACGTACGTGAATATCATGCTATGAATGCTTGTTGTCTATTAATTCTGTGTTACTGCATGATGTTTCTCTTGCCATAGCTTGGCCTCACATGCCTATTACTTGTGTACTTCATTCATATACGAAGTCCCTTCTGTTATTTATTTTCAAACTCGTGACTGATTTCCTTCGCCTGTTAAAGGTTAATTGATTTCTTTCGTTATTTTGCCTTACTGAATCCTTTCTCAAAATAAGTATGTTCCTGCACTTGGACTTGATCACTTGCTGTATTGTTTTACTACTCCTTTTATGGCAATAACCAATCTGCCTCTTAAATTGATTTTTTTTCACCTATCACTGCCCGTTAACAAGTGATCCCTTAATTAAGGGCAATTACTGGTGTAATTGAATCTGATTAGTGATTATTTCCATGTTTGTGGCTTATTACCTCACTTTTTACTCGATTTCAAAAACTATAAATACATGTACTTATTCCCCTTCAAATGGAGTTCGAACACACGAACAAGTCATTACTTCTTCTCTCAAATTCACTTAGATTTTTAAGCATTCAAATTCTCTCAACTCACAAGCTTAAAGTTCTCTTCTTTGATTGTGGTTTGGCTGAAAGAATTCTGATTTTCTTTGCTTGCTTCTTCTGCAACTAGTATGTTACCTTTGTTCAATTTTTGCCACTCCCCTATGTGTTTATTCTTCAGTCCATTCTTTGCTAAGCTTACTGCTCCCATAATGTAATTTTTTTTGCAAGTTGGTTTGTTTCTTTGCTATGCTCCTACGTGAATCCCTATCCCCCAGTTCCTTTTGTATGTTGAGTTATGGTTCAGAAACATGACGACACTTGACATTGTTGTGCATGTATATGGACTGGACTCCCTGAGTCCTAAACTCTTTCAATTCTCATTCCCCTTTTTCGTTTATATGTATCATGAGCTTAAGACCTTGGTCTGGCAGTGTCCAAATCACTGTCTAGACCATAGTCTGACCTTCAATAGGTCTGTTCTCTTATTTGTTCGCTGAACAGGCTTGGTCAGGAGTGTGCGAGCCTACCTCATGGTTTGGTATGACCATCATCCTGCCTTGGCATCCGCTAACTCCCTCTCTGTTGCACTTGCATTCACTCTTAGAACTTAGGTTTTGCCCCTCTCTTGTGAGCCTTGCCTTGGGACCCATGAGCTCCCTATAAACTTGGACACTTGAGGGCTAGCTCTTCCACACTGCACTTTAATTCAGTTTCTAATTAATATCTTGGGTGTAAGCACTGCCCAGGGTTCCTGAAATTCCTTGGATCTCTAAAACACCCTAGATAAGAGAAGTTTTTGGAAATCTTGATCTCATAAGTGGTTCAATCTCATATTATTAGAAACTAAGTCTGAATTAGGCTACTTGGATGTAGCTGATAGCTTCTGATGTACTTTTAATTTCAGTCTTCTTCTACTGGTCTATAATGATTTGTATGGGAATTTAATGAAAAAGGGGAAGGGGGTTTACTTTTACTTACAAAGGGTAGAAAACATGCCTATAGGATTTTATTTCTAATTTGTGTAGTTTCACATGTAGAAAGCATGCCTATAGGATTTAACTTCTGAATTTTGCAATCATGCATATAGATACCATGCCTATAGGGGTTTGCATCTCTGCATATAATAACGTCATTAGGCAAATAGTTAGGTTTAATAATAAAATAGCATACATAGATATCATTGTTTATAAGGCTTCTACTAGTGTTTGAAAAACTATTAAGAAGCAATAGAGTATAGAAAGCATGCCTATAGGGATGTCGAACCAGAGCTGTCTCACTTGTTTTAAAACAGTATCGACTTTACTAAAACGAATGACTTCCTACACCCTTTCTGAACTCTTAAAACTTTTTCTCAAGATCAAGTCAGTGTACTCTTTCATAAACTTACTCTCTCATTGACTCTGGTAAACTTTTTTTTCAAACTGCCGAAAGTCATTTCTTTATATTTATCTGACAAATCTCTTCTAATAAGTCTTCAACTCAGTTATTTTGTTAAAAAATTGGCAACTCTTTCTCTAACTAATCTGGCTCCTGAAACTCGTTTTTTTAGTCGTCAAACCGCTTTTGTAACAAACCAGTACCCTCTTTTTTGAAACCTATTTTTACTATGTAATTTTTCCTTAAAATCAGCTTGTGTTTTAAAAATCAGTAGTTCTATCCAACACATAGACAAAGGGTTAACTAATCAACTGGATCAGTCTTAGACAACTGCATTCGAGTGAGCCTAATACAGACTTCCTGTCTCAAAATATATCTTGAACCAGTCCGCTTATCGCTTTAATTTAATTTAAGACTTAACCAGTACGTGCAAGACATGCTAAACTCTATGGCTTTATCTGATTTTAGGAGACTTATTTGAGCCCTACTTGCTTATTTGCTTTCCCCTTCACTTGCATTATGTGTTTTGATTTACGCCTTAGTATTTTGTCCTTTAAAAACTCTCTAAAGGCCCCAAACCCCTCTCCCTTTAGGACTAGTAGTCCAAATGCCACTAGGACTGATAGGATTGGGACGGGTACTAGCATGAAATAAGTAACGAGACATTCCGCGCTTTAACACCTTAATGGTGTGGGAAGTGTAAATGTGGATATGATGACCACGCGATAACACCACGTGTATAGACGGTTACCGGGTGTTATGTGGGGTGATCCATATTATTTATAAACATAGGACCCCTCTCCCTTTACCTGTTTATTTTTATTTCAAAAACTACTTTTCTCAAATTTCAGCTTGTTCAACTGTTTTTTAACTTCAATTACTTCCAGTAATTATGTGAAATTTCCCCCTCTCTTCACTAGTTTATTATGAATTTTAAAACTACTTTCTTCTCAAATTTCAGACTCTTTAACTTTTTTTTTAATTTAAAATTATCTGCAACTATTATATGAAAACCCCCTCGTATTTGTAATTCTTGCTTGTTTACTTGTTGTTTGCACTTAAAGTCATAATTATAACATGGCTGGGAACCACACTAGTGGATCTTGAGGGGTGCCTAACACCTTCCCCTCGAGATAATTTCGAGCCCTTACCCGAACTCTGGTTTTCCCACTAAAAGACTCTTAGTGTCCTAATGCACTTAATCATTAGGTGGCGACCCTTCAAATGCAAAAAATCAAATTCTCGCAAGGGAATAGAGTTGTCCTCCCGAATGTCGCATACCCGATTCTGTACCCCGGTTCTGGAAAAAAAGGGGCGTCAACAACGGCATGACGAGCTAACTCTGAAAACCTCATCTCATACTGGGACACGGTTATATCCCCCAGTCTCAACCACTCAAACTATCTGTGCAACTCCTCTCTGTGGGACTACGGTACATACTTCTATAAGAAGAGAGTGGAGAACTCCTACCAAGTAAGGGGCGCTGCACCAACAGGCCTACGCCTCCCACGAAGTGAAGGCAGCCCCAGAAAACTGAAAGGTGGTGAATGCCACACTACTAGACTCAAGAATCCTTACTGTATGGAGCATCCACTGACAATTGTCCAGAAAACCCTAGGCATCCTCGCCCTCAGCACCACTGAACGACAGAGGCTGGAGTCTACCAAACCTCTTAAGAGGACGTTGCTCATCATCCGGCATAATTGGAACACTGAACTCCTGCGCTGGTGCATCCGTCTAAGCTAGACGTGCCTCCGGCATCTGTAGTTCCTGCACTACCTGCTCAGGTGTGCGAGCAGCGGGAGTCTGATTGCCTCCCCTGGCCTACAAAGTAGTTGCTGCTGTGGTGGCTGAAACTACCTGAGCCAGGACAGTGCAAACTGTCAAGATCTGTTCCAAAGCCTCCTATATACCCAGGATCACGATGGGCACGGCTGGTGCCTAAATTGGTGCTGCTGGAGCTTGATCTTGAGCTGGGGCAACTGGTGGATCAATAGGTGCTGCCCTCGTTGCTCTGCCTCTGCCACGACAACGACCGCATCCACGGCCTCTGGTGGCCTCAGTGGGTAGTAGTGGTGGTCGTCCACCTCAACCGGTAGCGCGAGTCCTCACCATCTATGAGAGAATAGAAAAAAGAGATGTTTAGTACTCGGATCAACAAGTTCGCACGACAAGAATTTCAAGAAGATGGAGTTTTTCCTAAAGGCTATGCAGCCTCTCGAGGATAAATACAGACGTCTCCATACTGATCCGCGAGACTCTACTAAATCGGCTAATGACTTATGAGACCTAGGTAACCTAGGATCTAATACCAACTTGTCACGACCCCAATCCTGATCGTGATGACGCTCCACACATTTCTAGGAAAGCCTGACCAGCTATCAACCTCAACCCATTTCTTATAAAGTTCATTACCAGCGAACATAGTTTAAATACAACTTTAGCATAATAAAAGTATGAAACTGTAAATTAAATATGTGGAAGTGAAATATAATACCACTACATAGCCCGCCGATCCGGTGTCATAAGTCAAGAGCCTCTATCACAAGTCTGAACAACCTAATACAGAAAATGTCTAGGAATGTGGAAAATAATAATATAGAAGGAGAAAATTGATTCTGCGATCGCCGTGCAACTACCTCGATAACTCCGGCAATGCTGATCAACGGGAAAGCTCGCACTCAGCCTCTGGAATACCTAGATCTGCACGCAAAGTGCAGGGAGTAATGTGAGTACTCTGACCCAGTGATTAATAATTATAAATAATGGCTGAAAGCATGAAAAGCACGTAAAGGCACAAAGCAATTCTATATCACAACAGTAAAATTACTTAAAGGAGTAAACCAGTGAAGAAGTCGAATGAAATCTCTTTAAATCAAGTAAAATAGGTAATTTAACAAGTAAATAGCAAGTAGGAATCCGCTCCTCGGGCACAGTACAATCTCTTAGTACACATTCTCAGCACTCGACTCATATCCCTCGCAATAACAAAAAATCAGAGTAACCGTTGCGGCGTGCAGCCCGATCCATACATCGCTGCGACGTGCAGCCTGATCCATATAGATAGTCGATTGCACTCACTGGGGTGTGCATAATCCGGAGTGGCTCCTACAGCCCAAGCGCTATATTGTTGCGGCACGCAACCCGATCCGTATAAGTATTGTTGCGGCATGCAGCCCGATCCATAACATATATAATATCCTCACCGTGGGGTTTCAAAGCCCTCTCAGTCATGAACCTCACATCTCCTCGGGCACAATAATAGAAGATAGGGATCTCAACTCACACATTACCCTCATTTAGAAATAAAATGATAAAATCGGCTCAAATCGTTCAAAACTGATAGAAAAAATGACTAAGGATATGATTTTTAACAAGTGAGGAAAATCGATCAAAATCCCCGAAGGGTTCAAATAGTTGGCATAAAGCCCAAATATAGCAATTAGCCCGATCATGATGATAATCAATAAGTTTTAGTCAAATACGCGGTACAATCATCATTCGGGACGGACCAAGTCACAAATCCCAGCGGTGCTCTACCCCACACTCACTATCCGGCGTGCAAGTCACCTCAATATAGTACTACAATGTGCAATCCGGGGTTTCAAACCCTCAAGACATCATTTAACATCATTACTCACCTCGAATTGGCTAAATCTCTAGCTCGCGAAGCCCTTGCCTCTCGAATCAGCCTCCACGCACGTCGAATCTTACCAAAAATCAGAACGAATATGTCACAATATGCTATGGGTACAAAGCTCAAGAGAAAACAATCGAAAAATATCAAAAATCCTGAAATTAGCAAAACTCGAGCCCCAGTACCACTTCTCGAAACTCAAAAATTTTTACATCATTAGATTCCTCGTCTCCCCACGAGTTCATACATATAAAAATTACAAGAATCAGAGTCCAATTAACCCCTTAAATTTCCAATTTAAAGTCATAAATTCAATCCCTAAACCTCCATTTTTAGTCCATTAATTCCTTAAATTTCAATCTCAATCTGTGAAATATTACCATAGAAGTGTGTTTTAGGTCAAAAATCCTTAACTTATTGAAGTTCTCTTGAAATCTCTCTTCAAAATCGCTCAAAAGCCCTCAATCCGAAGTTAAATTGAATGAACCCTTCAAAAATTGCGAAGAAGAAACATATATACTTCCTGCCCAAACATAACTGCATTTGCGGTCCAATACCCGCTTCTGCGGTTCCTCAGAATCTACGGAATTTCACTTAACGGACCCAACCGCATCTGCGGCTCCACATGTGCGGTCCCTTTTTCGCATCTGCGGTTCCAGACCTCCCTCACCCTTTCTGCTTCTGCGACTCAATCAATGCATCTGCGATACCGCACTTGCGTTCCCCAAACCACAGGTGCGAAACACATGAAGCAACATAAATCTGCAATCACTCAGGTTCCAAAACTTCTCGTTAGCCATCCGAAATCACCCAGAGGCCCTCGGGACCTCACCCAAAAGTACCAACATGACCCAATACCTTATTCAAACTTGCTCCAATCATCAAAACACCTCAAACAACGTCAAATTACCCAAAATTCATCGAATTCAAGCCTAAGTTTTCTAAAATCTTCCGAAATACGCTTTCAATAAAAAATCCAACCAAACCACATCCGAATGATCTGAAATTTTGTACACACGTCCAAAATGGTATAACGAAGTTACAGTAACTCTTGGAGTTCCATTCCGACCCTCGGATCGAAATCTCACCTATCAACCGGAATTCACCAAAATACTAACTTCGCCAATTAAAGCCTAATTCTACACCGAACCACCAAAACCAATTCCGATCACACTCCTAAGTCATAAATCACCTCCCAAAGCTAACCGAACCATCGGAACTCACATCCGAGCCCTCTAACTCGTAAGTCAATATCTGGTTATCTTTTCCAACTTAAACCTTCTTAAAAGAGACTCAGTGTCTCATTTCTTACCAAATCCAATCCGAATGCAAACTAAACAACTTGATCATATAAAATATGGATAACGAAGCATAAAGAAGCAAAAATGGGGGAAACGAAGCGGTAACTCATGAGACGAATGATCGGATCATCCCAATAAAGGCAGTAAGGCTCACTCTCTTTCATTTTTCCCCAGAGTATCACTCATTATAATTCATCAAAAACGTTCTCACACCTCCTTTGAAGTTCCAAAATAGCTTAAATTGAATCAATAGATGGTTTTGTCAAGATTTAGCTTTAAAAAACTAAGAATCGATGGTTGTAGCATCTGTCACCTGGTGGTGTTAATTGTGAAGATCTGTTAGAGGAAAAGTAAACCATCGTAAAAGCATAGCTAGTTCTTCCTCAAGATATGTAGGACAACTTTCTTTCTTGACATGACTTGGTATAAACGTCTCTCTCCTTTTCCTTCCAGGATTTCTACGTTATGAGATTGATTTGGCTTAATGTCTTCTATTTCTCAATAATGTTGCTTCTGTCTTGTACATTGTTCATTCCGGTGGTATTCCTTCAATTTGAGATATTTAACAAATAATTCTCTAAGTTCA
Source organism: Nicotiana glauca (assembly GCA_026770625.1). Classification (NCBI taxonomy): domain Eukaryota; kingdom Viridiplantae; phylum Streptophyta; class Magnoliopsida; order Solanales; family Solanaceae; genus Nicotiana; species Nicotiana glauca. The sequence continues at coordinate 70,593 of MU703830.1, forward strand.
AAAAATATGATTCATTCTAAGTTGGACCTTGTATTTCTTGAAATTGACTATGTATTGCACTTGGATGGCCGGGATGATGATATAGAACCATTGATCAGTTGGATAAGATGAAGCATGATATGATATATCATCGAGCCCTTGGATGGCCGGGATGATGATATGTGATGTGAGGTTACTGATGATGTCAAATTCCCTACTAAAAAGTTAATGGACACGGTCGCATGCAATATAGTTTACCCAACTATGAGTCATGGTCGAATCCCACAAAGAACAATATGTAGGCGATTAAGTGTGTAAGAGATTTATCACTTATTATGCAATGCCAAACACTTAAAAATATTTTGAGAAAATATTTATAACTAATTGCGAAAATATAAACTAACCTAGAAAGAAAGTAAAATGTTCAATTGAATTTGGTTGTGATTCATAGATTTGATGTTGTTTGATGTGATTTTTGGCCTCGAGTAGGTTTGTTTTATATTTTGGAACTTGATGGTACGTTCGGATGGGGTCTCGAGGGCCCTGAGTGTGATTCAGATTGAAATCAGGTTCATTTGGACTTAGGTTGTTTGCTGAGAACTGTTGAGTCTTGTGCAATCACACTTGCGCATTTTGGGGCCGCAGGTGCGACACCGCACAAGCAGCCTCTAAGCCGTTGGTGCGAGGAGGAGAAAGATTGAGCTGGTATCACAGGTGCAGACCAGATTTACCCAGAAGCAATTGTTTGTCCGCAGATGCATAATTACTAGACAGAAAAAGGGCTAAATTGAGGGTTAGAGTTATTTTTCATCTTTTGAGTTAGAGAGCTCGATTTTGGGCGATTTTAGAAGGGATTTTCAATGAGTTGATCGGGATAAGAGTCTTTGAAATGAAATTGATTATTATCTATGAATCCATCATTGTTTTTATCATTTAATTAGTGTTTTGAGTTGGAAAGAATTGGGGAATTTTTTGAAAACTACCTATACTATAAATTGAGGATTTGAAAATCGATTTGAGGTCGGAATTGGATACTTTTAGTTTGATTGGACTCGTTATTGAATGTGTATTCGTATTTTGTAAGTTTGGTCGAGTTACAAGACGCAGGCCCAGGTTGACTTTTTGATTTGACTTTTTGATTTTCTTTAAATATTGTAACTTTATTACTCAGAATAGTTTCCTATGATTTGTATTTATGGGATAAAGTTATTTTGGCTAGATTCGAGCCGTCCGTAGTTGTTTATTTGCAAAAAAGGCTTACTTGTTGATTGAGTTAGATTGTTTGATGTAAGTACCTTGCCTAACTTTGTATGGGAGAACTGCCCCTTAGGATTTGGGTTGGTTGTGCTATTTGTGATATGTGAAATCCGTGTAAGCAAGGTGACGAGTGGTTACATTGACAAGTTTACACTTGTTAAACTCATTTCATGCCTTTAATCGAATTGTCACAGCATGATATATTTTTTATTTTTAGTCTACCGTTACATGTATTAATCTTCACATGCTTTATTTAACACAGTTAACACTGGTTCCACCTCTTACTTGTTATTTTCTCTTAATGTTTTAGTGGAAGCTATTGTCTTGTTACATTTTTAATTGTCAAATTATTTACTTGAATTTGTTTATTTCATTGAATATCTTCTTATTAAGTTATTGGTATTAAAGTTGCAAGGGTGTTAGCACATTGAGGCAAAGTTATCAACTGTTGAAATACTATTATTGTTGAGTTATTCACCTTCAGTTTGTTATTATTGGGATTCTTGTACACATTGTAGTTGAGCCATGAGCTATTTATTTTGAATACATTGACATTGTTGATTCGTTTGTAATGTTATGGAATTTGGGCACTTGAGGTGCAAATTACGATATATTGTGATATTGATACGCATGCAGTGATATAAGGCTAGGGGTTGATAGGCATGCTGTGAGATAAGGAGGGCTTGATACGCGTGTTGCTATTAAGAAAACTACTTGAAGCCACACAGTATAATAAAGTGGGCTAAAACATGGGTAGATATTTCAGGAAAAATAATTTTCAAAACTAAATATAAGGCTTTCGCGATGATATAAATAAAGATTGTGATTGTGATTGTAAAATGAGATACGAGGCGGTACCTCGATTGTGATTCTTGTTATTATCTCTCATTTATTTTACATGTATTTGTCCATATTGTTTTCTTGATGTTCTTATTATGTGTTTCTTCCATATTTCCTTTATAGCCTTAAGTTAGTTGTAGCTACCTTGTTGTATTGCTTTATTGCCTCATTTTCCTTATTTCCATTATTTGACTGTACTATAATTGTTCAGCTTCCTTTTTCTCACTACTCTACCAAGGTTAGGCTTGATACTTGCTCGATACCGTTGTGGTATACTCATATTACGCTTCAGCAAATGCAGATCCAGGTACCTCGACTCAAGCTAGACACCAGTTAGGAGACTTCAAGGTATACCTACCCGCCTTTTTGCAGGCTTTGGAGTCACCTTCTGTCTTTATTTTTCTATTGAGTACTCTTTATTTAGATAGTAATGTATTAGGGAATTTTACAGTGTATTCATGTAGAGCTCATGACTTAGTCTCGCCAGATTTTGGGAGTTATTGTCAACGGTATTGTTGAGTTCTATTATGATAGCTAGACGGCTTAAATTTGAAGTTCTATTCTTATTTTCGCTATTCCTCCATGCATGTTACGCATACCTAGTCATAGAGACTAGGTGCCTTTACGACATCCTATGATATGAGATTGGGATCATGACAGAGGTGGTCTCGTGATTGCAGAGAGTTGTATGGGGATGAAGGGATTTTATTCAACGCTATTGCGGAGTGGGCATCGTGATCGCGTAGGGTGGTCTATCAGTGCTTCGCGTTTGCGAAGCTATAGCCATAAACGCTATAGGTTAGTGGGTTGGTCCAGAGGCAGTTGGTCTTCGCAATCGCGTGGAGGCAGTCATGATCGCATAAGAGGATTTGTAAGGGCGGGCGTGCATTAGCCTTCGCGAACGCGGTAGCGGCACTACGAACGTGGAGGGCAGGTACTGTCTACATTGTAAACGTAACATGGGAGTCGCGGATGCGGTGAAGGATCTCAGGGGTAGAATACAAGTTTTAATATAGGACTTAGGCTGATTTCATGCATTTTTCTCTTGTTTGGACGATTTGGGAGCTCTTTGAAGGGTGATTTTCATCAAATATCATAAGGTAGTGATTTCCACCTATTATGAGTTAAATATATAAATTAGGTGTAGATTTCAACATGAAAATTAGTAGAATTTTGGGGTTTTATTGAGGAATCTAAAATTTACACCATGAAATTTATTGTGGAATTGGATATAAGTTATATATTTGCGTTCGTAATACCATGAGTAACATTTATCAATGAAAATTTCTAGAATTCATGCACGTAGGGTTGTAAATTGACTTTAATAATTACTATGAGTTTTTTTAGTATGTATTGATTGGTTTTGTACGTCCTTTGGATAGTTTCGGTCTCGACATCGATTTGAAGTGATTAGTAAGGTTTAAGACTCGAGTAATAGGATTGAAATCAAGGTAAGTCTCTTGCCTTATCTTGTAAGAGGGAATTATCTCTGAGGTATTTTATTTGATATATGCTACGTGTTATAGGTACAACGTACGTTTGAGGTGACGAGCGTCCGCGTGTAAGCTAGATTTATGTTTATGTCCGGGTAGACTTAGACTTACTTCATGCCTTAACTATGCTACTTGAATTAAACTTGCTTGTTTATTACTTGAAATTAAACTGAAATTTCAACTAGAAATTTTCGCTTTGACTGAGCCTCTTACCTTGAGCTTTGGCGGGATATCTAATTGTCGGTAATACTTATATATTTTTTGCATTCCTATCCTCGTGTTGTATTTACATGATTGGTAGTTCCGAGTCTCCTTGACCCAAACAAGTGTTGTGGGTGAGAAAGTTCCTTCATTCCTATTGATCAGGTTGTACGCCTCGACAGTGCTATGAAATAGCATTGTGGATCGGGTTGTACGACTAAGGTAGTATTATGAGATGCATCCACGGATCAAGTCGTATGACCTCTGCTATGTACATTATTATTATAGATCAGACCGTGCAACCTTGGCGGAACTCGTGCATAATATTCAATAGGAGTCAGAGTATACATGAGCTCTTCCAATTTGAGATTTCATTTTGACTTGATTATCCTTGTTCGTTCGATATAGCTTAGGGTATTTGAGAATTTCATGTTATTATTATGTTGTAAATCATGTTATTGCTATTTGTTGTGTTTCATACCTGTCTGCTATTATGTAATTTATTATTTGATCACCAGTAAGTGGCGTGTCGACCCCTCGTTACTACTTCTTCGAAGTTTGGCTAGATACTTATTGGGTCACATTGATCTACGTACTCATAATATTATTCTACACTAGTTGTGTAGGTACTGAGCTAGGTGCTTCATATGGTCATTTAGGCACATAGATGCACTACCCGGAGACTTAGTGGTGAGTTTCTTTTCATGTTCCGATCCGCATCACCTAGAGTCTCCTTCTTACTATATTTTTTTATTTCTATCTATTTTATTCCAGACAGTAGTTATAATGATTTTGTATATTCTACTATATGCTCATGCACTTTTGACACTGAATTTTGGGAATTTCTAGTACATTAGTTGGGTTATACCTAATATTATCATTATTTAATTTTATGATTATTTCTTACTTTGTGAATTTTGGGAATTACCATGATTTCTAGACTTAATTTCACATTTTAACATAATTTTTAATTTTAAAAGTTTTATGAAGGGGTAATTATGCTGGTAGTTTTACCGTTGGCTTGCCTAATGGCAGTGTTGGGTGTCATTATAGCCTGTGGCGAGAATTGGTTCATGATATCTTTCCTCTCATATTATTTAGATTTCACTTGTTGGATATTTAAAGTTCTAATGGACTTTATTGTTGAGTTCCGACTTAATTAATATCTTTCCATTCGCATAATTTAAATTTTATAAAATAACTAGCTGAACTAAACCTTCGACCCCCCTTATTTGAACCTTTAATAGTTAAAATAAACGGGTATCAAGCGTATAGGTATGCACTTGAGGAAATGGAGCGAAAGTGTAATGCCGGGAACCGGGATCAACTTCTCCTGCATCCTGCCCCTTCCTATTACCATGGGCCTCATTCTCAAATAAAAAGTATGGAGTTCACAAATATTTATTTTAGACCATACACATTGAAAAATAGCAATGATTGAAAAGTCATTGAAAATAAATTTGGACCAAAATATTTAAAATTGAATTAACCACAGAGATTCACTTTTTCATTTTTCCTCCTTTATTCAACCTCCAATATATATCCTAGAGTCTTACTTGTAGAAAGTCCAACTCCAGCATTTTTTCATGAGCTCTAGTATTTTTTAGACTTCTATGCCACTATGCTAAAAAGTTTCTTTCTATCAAATGAAGTCAGCAATTTATAGATAACAAAAAGAGCTTATTTTTTTCTATGTGTACAATATAATTTGTCAACAAATGAAATCAATCGAACCCCCTTATTCTACCACTGCCCATATTATTTGTTGTAGTGTTCATCCTTTTTTACACCATCCGAAATCATATCAGTTGAATAATTCTAGTATATTTTCATAAGATATTGTCAAGGTGTGTCACGATCCAAATCCTAAATACTTTTGTCATTTAACAGAAAATGAATTAATAAAATTTAAAATAATCGCAGTTTTTCATAAAATGGGGTAAACCTAAATATAAGTATGGAAACATCACTCCCAATTTGGGGTGCCACTAAGCTTATGAGCATCTATAAAACCAGTCTAGACATAAGGGTCTACAAGAGTCTATATCTATATAAGAGTAAAGAAAAGACAAGGACTGCAAACGCCGGGCAGCTACCTCGTAAATATCCGATGATCAACCGTGCGATATCAATGCCCACCATTTCGGAAATGCCTGGATCTGCACACGAAGTGCAGGGTGTAGCGTAAGTAAAATCAACTCAGTAAGTAATAATAATAAATAAAGAACTGAAAGATAGTGATGAGCTACATAATTATAGTTCATTTTTGTAAACTCAGCAAGAAGGTAGACATGCTTTCAAATCCGGTAATTTAAGCCAAATCAGTTATACATTATCAAGTTTAGGTAAAACCTGATACAATATCTTCCGAAAATTTCAAAACAACGACATATATCAGCAATGTATAGCATCAAATTAAAGCAAGTACAGCCTCTCAGGGAAACAATCACTCAATTTTTCTCAATAGCTCAATTGCTCGGCTCTCAGCCCTCAACACTCACACTCAATAGGTACCTGAGGGTGTACAGAGTCCGGAAGGGCTCCTTCAGCTCAAACGCTATATAGCTACGGCATGCAGCCCGTTCTATAATATATAAATAGCCATGAGGCTCATTACGGCGTGAAACCCGATCCATATATATATATATATATATATATATATATATATATATAT
>MU703830.1:77972-97985 GCA_026770625.1 Nicotiana glauca
GTATCGTTTACTATATAATGTATAAATACCCTCCGTCCATCTATCCATCATAAAAAAATACACAACATTAATTCATTAACAAAATTACCCCTACCACTAACGGCGGAACTGGTGGGCCTACATTTAATGATGTATCATTTTTCTACTGGGCGACGTGGCAGTCTCTGACTAGAACAAAAATGGATATTATTTCGACCCACTTAGCTTACCCGGCCCAATGGCTTCCCCATTTTTTCCGATCTTCTCCTTGATTTCACCCAAGCCTAACATTGGCAATTATATGCATCTTCCCTTTCATTTTTGTTGGAATATTGGGATATTTTCTTGTGGAATTTGTGTTTTTTCTTGCTGTAGAGATTTAGAGATTTAGGGTTTTTTCTTGGTTTACTGAGGAGGTAAAAATGGTTGACGAAGTAAAAAATGTAATCTTCTTTTGTCATAGTTGCTACTTTATTTGCTATTGAGAGTTTCTGTTGATTTTGGGTTTTGAGAATAATTACCTTTTTTGAGTATTTTGAGTTGTTTAAAGAAAGAGGTAAATTCATTGTCAAAATAATGAAATGGGTTGTGTTTTGTTGAATTGACAGAGAAATTGGGGGTTTTGCAGTAAAAATTTAGTTTTTTCTGCTCTAAAGATTTTGGAATTAAGGTTTTGGTTGATTGGTCAAGGAGGCAGAAATGTCTCCTCTTTTGGAGTATTTTGAGTTATTCGAGTGTTTTGATTTTTATTAAAGAAGAGAGAAACTTATTCTCATCATAGTTAAATGGGTCATGTTTTGTTGATTGACAGAGAAATTATAAATATGTGATGGTGCAAAGTGCGATTTTGCAGCTTAAATTTAATTCTCTTTGATGTATTTGGAATTAGGGCCAATAAGGAAGAAATTGTTGCTGAAGATGTAGGAAATAGTGGTGGTGATAGTGTTGTGCTGGGTTTATTGGCTGAAAATGCTCTAACGGTAAGGAAATTGAAGGGTCACCCAGTCGAGAATGGTGGTGAAGTCATGAAGAAGATCGGAAAACCATTGGATTGGGTCAGTTAAGTGGGTTAAAATAATATCTATTTTTGTTCCCGTCAGAGATTGCCATGTGGCCCAGTAGAAAAATGACACGTCACTAACTGTAGGTCCACCAGTTCTGCCGTTAGTTGCGGGGGTAATTTTGTTAATAGAATTAACGTCATGTATTTTTTTGGATATGTAGATGGATGGGGGGTATTTATAAACCATTTTGCAAATGATAGGGATAGTTTTGGCCCTTTTCCGATACATATATATCACAGCTCGGCACTCAGTCACCAACCTCTCCAATCTCTCGGGCTCTCAAAAATCGTACAAATCAGCCTAAACAGAGATAACTACATGTGTCAACAATAAATAATAAGAGATGTAGATATGATACGCAAGTAAAACCGTGACTGAGTACAACACCACAACTAGCAGCTACTTCAACAAGTACACGACCTCTGCAGATCCCAACAGTGACATCATATAGCCTAAGCATGATTTCTAACATGATCTATGTCACATCTCCTTTTTCGCTACTACACCCCGTGAAGGGTATAATAAAAAGAAGTTTTTCCAATTAAAGGACAATCAAAATGGGATTCGTTTATTAACAGATTCAGAGTCGCCACTTGGGAGATTTATGGTATCCCAAGTCACCAGTTTGAATCCCAAATCGAGGAAAGGGTTTGACTCTGTATTACAGTCGCGAACCATAAATTCCGGTAAGGAATTCTGTTAACCCGGGAGAAGGGGTTAGGCACTCCCGAGTTCTCCGGTTCTAGCATGGTCACTCAACTGCTACATTTGGCTCAAATCTGATTTTAATACATGTTATCCTATTGTGCAATTTTAAAAATTACTTACCGCTTTTGATTAAATTTTTTAAGAAAGTGAACGTCATTTAAAAATGTCTTTTTGGATCACGTCACATGAAATGCACCCGGATCCTCGACATATTCTTATTCAACGTTTTGGGATTTGGATTTGGGTTGCATGAAATGCACACCCGTATTTAAGAAGGTAAAATTATTAAAACGTGCCTAAAGCGACTAACGAGTTATTATCTTTGCGGGATGCCAAGAAATTCGCTAAACGGCACGCCCCGAATTCTAAGTATTCTAATATAAGCATTTAATGAGGGCCCCGCAGTTTACACATTTTATTTAGCGGGGCTCACCTCGTTTTATTATTAAGGACAACCATAAAGAACTACTATTTTTTATAAAGTTTGTCTCTATAAGGGCTTTATCAGTTAACTGACATTATCAGTAAGGAGCCTTGATGAGCCTGGATATAAACTCTGCAACATTCTACTAATTAGATAATTTGGTCCTGTTATTGAAGGAACCAGGCCCAGGAGGTATTATACACGAATTTCAGTTGTGAAGATGGACAATGATTGTCTGGGCCTTGCATTGAGCCCAAAAACAAAGCTTAAATTGAAACAGGATTTAATACTGAACATGGAACAAAAATTGAATTCAATCAGATCATCATGCTATAGCCATTTCAAATCATTTGGTTAACACTTATATTCTGCTAGTTTGAAGTTCAAAAACCGTCCAAGAGGATAAATATGCAATTCGAACTTCGAAGGAAAAAATAGAAATGCTTAATGTCAAGTTCAGAATCCTACTTTACTAGACTATGATTTTCTCACTCGTGGCTCAACATGCTGAGACTCAAATTCAAATCCAATATCTAAACCAATAGATTTATCTATGATTATGGCTATGTGTGAACGTATGATATCTACTATCTAATTAATCATGAAAATTTAAACAAATCCACAGTCTACTATCACTAAACACGATATCTCCTTCTACTGAAGTTCAACATAATCCAAAACAGTCCCTAAAACAGTCATACTACAGATTGAAAATGAAAATAACTACTAGAGGTTTTATCTCATTGCTCAGTCATCTTTTAAACAGATATATGAAGTAACCAACAGAAAATTAACTAAAACTACCATGAACTATTGTATTAACCTAAGATAAAATTGCTCATAACTAATGTTCAAATCAAAGGGCTCATACGAATCTGAAAAGTAACAGTTTAAACAATCCAATTATTACAAAAATAAGCAATGATCTAAATAGCATCAATGAAATGAATGTTTGAGTACACAAATCAGGAATTAAACTAGATCAAAACTCATGCTTCAATTCTCCATATAGATTTATTCTTCACGTTTTCATCTCACAATTATCAGAGTTACAGCTGTGTACCTGGAAATTGAACAAAAATCAGAAAATGAAGAGGCAGCTGACAGCTAGTATAGCAGCAGAGAACAAACAACAGCAGATGACAAACAGAGATCCCAATCAGCAATAACAGGAGTAATTTTTAACCAAAATAGCTACTCGAAAACCCAGGAATGCACTACAGCAGTATAACACCCAATAGTCGACCAAAATAGCTTAATTGAACCCAAATCACTCGAAACTAAACCCAATAAATTTTTGAAATTTCAGCAACTAACTATTGAGCTAGAAGATGTAAATCAACAACTGAAAAATCGAAATGAACCTAAGGTTTTTAATGAAACAGTATTTTTTTGGATTTTTGAAGGTTTTCTGTTGTTTTTACTCGTTTTTTGGCTTTTTGAAGATTTGGAATTTGAAATTCAAATTTCAGATTTCTGAAGACTTGTGGAAACTTGGGGGGAATTTTAGAGGCCGAAACTTGTTCCCTAAGTTACTAGTCATGCCTTTTTATAGGCAAAAGGAGTGGCAGCCTTCAGATTTTAGTTTTAGCCCTTGGTCCCTCAATTGTTTTCAGATTTTAACTAACTAGTCCCTAACTTACAGACTTGTATCTCAAGTTAATACATCTAATTCCTGAATTTACCTTAGAACCCCCATCTAGAAACTTCTAGGAAGTTCTATTTCAGTTAGTGCTAGTTTCCCTACCGTTGAATTACCTCAATTACCCTTGACTTGTTCTGAAATTACCAATCTAATACTAGTTGACTCCAACCAATAATTCCAATACTCTAAGATTGAATCCAAATGATACTAATCAAGACTTGAAAATTAACCCTAATTCACACTATCATCAGTTATCAACAAATTAACAATCAAGCTAAATCATTATTAACCTAAACTAAACTACACAATCAAAGAACAGGAAATGCACATTAGATTAATTAATCAAAAAATTCTAATAGAATAAATCGCAACTAAGTACAAACTCAAACCAACAGAAAATCAAAGAAAGAACAAAATTAAATCAAGATAAAAGACTAATGGCATCAATTAATTATGAAGGAAATTTAATCACAGGAGAAGAGTCCCTACTGACTTAGAATGAAGAATCAAAACTAAACTTAGAACACTGAACAAGAACTATGACTAAATTAATGACAAACTTAAGAACAAATTCATGTTAGTAAGGAATTAATAGGTGCAGAGAAGAACAAACTCGATTATTAACCCTAGACGGATAAGAACAGAATCCAAATCCATTAATGACACAAAGCAAACATGGAAGAGAAAACAATTTGAATAAAACAACAAGAAAAAACTAAGAAACTCACGGGTATACTTCTACAGTCCCGCCACTTCTTAGATTTAAGATTCGACCCACTCCAGTGATATTCGGGTGCTATTGACGATGGATTCATCATGAGAGGAATGAGGAGACCACGTGATATGAATTTGAGGCCGATTGGGTGAACTAGGGTTTTACCGGAATCTTTGATTCAAGATTCGAAGGAATCGGCTAGGATTTGGGGAAAAATAACCATGGATTTGGAGAGGGGAGAAAGAGGTGGTTCAGGGGTGTATTTTTTAGCGAGTTTGGGAAGTGGCGCCACCGTGCATGGTGGTGGCGGTGCTAGGGTTTGGGATATTTGGAGAGTTTTAGTGACATTCGAGGAAAACTAAGGGCGGCATAGGTATAATTGGGAGGAGGTGGAGCCTTGGTGTAAAATTGGGCGTTATTGGACGCCGACCGCTGCCGTGGGGCGAATTCCTGCGGGCGGCGTATGGCAGAGCCGGCGGAGACGGGAGGGACAGGAGGGGTACGAGGAAGGTGTAGTTGTCTCTGATGTGTAAAGTGTTTTATTACACTTTTATTAAAAACCCTTAGATGATCCTGGACCGTTGGATGATGGAAAAGAACGCCCCAGATTTAACTAAACAAAAACAACGTCGTTTTGGGCGTCCCTGGACCGGACTGGGTTGGGGCTTTGGGCTAGACAGGCGAGGGGTTGGGTCATTTTAGCTGCTAGGGCGTGTGTTTGGGCTGGTGTTATTAAAATCAGCCCAGATTTGTGCAACCTATTTAAAATTCTCTCTTTTCAATTTTCTCTTTTTTTTAGACTAAGATTAATCCTCAAAATTAATTCAAGCTACTTAATCAAGCTAAAATTAAACTAATACCAATTTAAAGGAAATTAATAAATCTACACACTAAAATTAAAACCAAACAAAATAAATTAAAGTTTTTCTTGTGATTTTTGTATTTTTGTAAACTCCTAATTACTAATTAATTCCAAAAATATGCAAAATTAAATCCTAAATGCAATTCATATTATATTTTTGTATTTTTTTCATTAACTAAAATGCACAAATAAATGCAAATATTTAACAAAAAAATGTCGCAAAAATCCCCAAAATTACAAATAATGAAAGTAAATTATTTTGTTTGAAATTATGGGAGTAATTCATATAGGGCAAAAATCACGTGCTCACAGTTGCCCCTCTTTGCTCGAGAACACGAAGAGTTTTCGGGCAAAGATAAGTGAGTGAATACGAGCGATTTTTGCTCGTTCAAATACTCCGTATGAAGCATTGTTGAAAGATTTGACCGCTCCCTTCTTCTGAGGTTGCCTACATATCCTTGGCTAAAAAGGAACCAGGTTAGTGTAGTTCGGGAAGGTTTGGTAGTTAGGACTACCAGGAGCTATGTTTTCACTGCTGTTGCTGCTGCTACTGCTTGCTGACCTTCTTATTACACCAAATCAAAATAAAAGAAGCTAGACTAAGCTATGAGCTATGAATTACAAAAAGTCCTATCTACGTCTTGATCTTGCGGTTCCTGTTGCCTTTAACTTGTATCCTTTCGATGGAAGTCTTACGTTGCTGCCTTGAATTGTGATCGGAGATGTTTTGCCCTTCCTCCGAGTGATGCTTGACAGCTGAAATTTGAAATATATGCCTCTATTCTCCAGGCGGCCTCCTGATTGCCGACACTTGAAAAGTATTCCCTTGTTCTCCAGGTGGGCTCCTGACTTTAACAAAATAGACAAATAAAGAAAAATTTTCAGCCCCAGTTTGGTGGCTAGGCACATCATGTTATCAAATATTAGAAACTGAAAGCTAAAATTTGAATTGTACTTCCCTTGTTCTCCAGGTGGACGCCTGATTGCTGAAACTTGAAATGTATTCCCTTGTTCTCCAGGTGGGCTCCTAATTGCTGAACTTGAAATGTATCTCCTTGTTCTCCAAGTGGGCTCCTGATTGCGAAAATTGAAATGTATTCCCTTATTCTCCGGGTGGGCTCCTGACTTCAATAAAACAGACAAACAAAGAAAATTTTCTGCCCCAGTTTGGTGGCTGGCGCACGTCATGTTATCAAATATCAAAAATTGAAAACTAAAATTTGAATTGTACTTCCCTTGTTCTCTAGATGGGCGCCTGATTGCTGAAACTTGAAATGCATTCCCTTGTTCTCCAGGTGGGCTCCTGACTGCTGAACTTGAAAAGTATTCCCTTGTTCTCCAGATGGGCTCCTGACTGCAATAAAATAGACAAACAAAGAAACTTTTCTGCCCCAGTTTGGTGGCTGGGGCACAACATGTTATGAAATACAAGAAATTGAAAGCTAAAATTTGAATTGTACTTCCCTTGTTCTCTAGGTGGGCTACTGATTGCTGAAACTTGAAATGTATTCCCTTGTTCTCCGGGTGGGTGTTGTGTTCTCCAGGTGGGCTCCTGACTGCAACAAAATTGACAAACAAAGAAAATTTTCTGCCTCCAGTTTGGTGGCTGGGCACATCATGTTATCAAATATTAAAAATTTGAAAGCTAAAATTTGAATTGTACTTCCCTTGTTCTCCAGTTGGGCGCCTGATTGCTGAAACGTGAAAAGTATGCACTTGTTCTCCAGGTGGGCTCCTGATTGCTGAACTTGAAAAGTATTCTCTTGTTCTCCAGGTGGGCTCCTGATTGCTGAACTTGAAAAGTATTCTCTTGTTCTCCAGGTGGGCTCCTGACTGCAACAAAATAGATAATCAAAGAAAATTTTCTGCCTCTGTTTCAATCAAAGAAAAATCTTGTTAGTTTAAAATGTGGTTGTTGGTTTGTGACCTTGAACTTTAAGGGAGATTGATCCTTCGTTTCGCATGATGACTGATTTCCATTCGAAGACCTTGCTTGTTTATGGACTAAACCCCTTTCTCTGTCATCCTCATCACATAGAATACCTTTTCTCCGTTCAGACCTAATATCTTCCATTTGTTGTGTTGCATGGACTGGCGCCTTTCTAACCTTTTTGTCTCATATGAATCCCCAGAGCATGTCCATTGCCCCCACTCCGTGCATGTGCTGTTCTTTCTTGACATAACCACTGGCTTCGGCCTTAAGGTTGGTTGCTCCCTCACTTTTCATGATAACCGGTTTCATTCGAAGACCCTGCTTGTTCCTGGACTAACCACTTCCTTTTTAAACATTAACTCAGCAAATAACTCTTCTCATCCAAACCCAATACCCTCTGTCTGTTGCATGATTCCTAAATTGATACGTATCAAGCCCTTGTATTTCATAAAATCCCAAAGTACATCAATTGCCATCCACTCGAGATGGATGTTGTTCATTTCCTGACTCAAACCCCTGGTCCGGTCCTTGAGGTCTACAACTACCCCATTTGCCATGATAACTTTGACTTTTGCTTGGAAGGTCTTGCTCGTCACTGTTTAACACCCTTTTATCAAGCTTATCACAAGAAATACCTTTGATCTGTTTGCCCTAACCATTCATTTATGGCATCGTTTATGAATTGACATATCAAGCCTTTGCATTCGCCAAGGATACCTAAAGCATGTTGATTGTTGCCAACTCAGTATGCCTGCTATTCTTTCCTGACTTGACGCCGTGATGTGCTTACCAGATTCAGTTTTGTTTAATTGGAAAGCATGGTGATAGATTTTGAAGTCATTTCTCACTTGTTATGACCAAACAGACTTAGGAGGAGAAAGTAATCGGGACAAAAGGATCATATTAGAAGGATAATGAAAGAGATGATTCCTAATAAGAAAACTACAAATTAGAAACCTATCGGATGTGGATACCGACTCTAATGACCTTGACATGCACCTGCAGCCTGTTCCGTTTAGCAAATCCGATGTCCAGTTCTTGTTGTACCTTTTCGCCGTGAAACTGCGCTTCAATGCTCCGCTTACCCGATCTAATTTACAATCCTTGTTCTACTTGTAGTGCCCGAAGGGTTTTCACCATCAAGCCTCTCTCCTTTTGGTCTGTCTCTCGACTCGCCATTGCCTTATGGTGCCCGTGAAGGTTTTCACCAATAAGACTCTCTCATTTTTGACTTCTCTCATCTTTCATTGCCTTGTTGTATCCGTGAGGGGTCTCATCAACAAGACTCTCTCATTCCTCATTTCTTTCATTTGGACCGGAGTGTTGCTCTTGACATGAATCACCTCTTCTTGCTTGACTAGGCATTTCTTGAAGACTGATCGGAAGGTCTTTCTTTGGACCGCAATGTGGTCTTTTGGATAGGGTTAGAAAGAAAGAGTATCGAAGGCTCAAAACAATTCAACATGGTTCAAAATTATAACTTTCGGATCAGATTTCTCACAACCACAACTTCTGCCCCGGTTTTTGTCTTGGGGACTTTTGGACTTTTATTTTGGTGTGACTGAACCTCAGGGAGACACTGCCTACGTACCCTTTCGGGATCAAGTCAAACGTAGTTCAGGTCCTAAAATTACTTCATTGTTACAACCTTTCCTTTTCCACTTTTCTTTCTTTCTTTTCATTTCTTTTCTTTTCTTTCTCTTTTTCTTTTCTGTTCTTTCTTCTCTTTTTTTTTTGTTTTTCTGTTCTTTTCTTTTATTTTCTTTTATTTTCTCTTCTTTTATTCTTTTCCTTTCTTTTTCTTTTCTTTTTTTTTCTTTTTTTTTTCTTTTCTTTTCTTCTTCTCTTTTCTTTTCTTTTCTCTCCTTTTCTATTTCACTGTTTTTCTCTTGTTTCTCCGCTTACTTTTCCCTGCTCGGGCTTACAAGTTTTATTACCGATTCCGAAAGAGGGGTATGAAAGAATATAAATGAGGCTCAAAAGGGGTAACAAAGAATAATGTGTTTGGGTGGCAGAACAAAGCGCCTTCTTTATTTCAATCTCCAAAAATATGCCCAGTAGAAACAACACAATTAACAAGTTGAGGAAAACATACGTAAAATATTTTGATTGCACCAGAATTAATAACCATAATCGCATATTTGCCTTCTACATTTGTCAATTACCCAGCACCATTGGATACCAAACGCGGTACCACGAACAACCCCATTAAACTTGGGGCATGATGCATTTCAACAGTATTTCTTTATGTTCTATTTGCCCCAGTTTCACACAATTTGGGCTCGAAGTGATCTCAAAATGCCCTTACTTATTTCCCTCAAATGTCCCTATCATCTTCAACATTGTTTTATTGCTTCATTACTAATCTGACTTTTAAAACCAGGCTGAAAATTATGCGTGCATGTCGTGTCACTAAAACCAGCATAAAAAGAACTGTAAAAGGAGAAGAGAACTAAATAAAATTACTAGAAATGGCAGGACACAGAGAATTACATTAGACTGACGGTGAAAGGGTTTAAACAACAAAACAAGCAAACCAGACTAGGGTTACAGACCTTGAACAAACCTAGACGACACTAAACAAGCAAACAGGGCAAAGTGAAAGGATAGAAGGGTTTGAGTCACAAGACAATATCCGGATTACAACCCTGAAATAACTCGGACAACAGAAATGACAACAAAATAAACCACCAAAAATTCATTCTGACTGACCAAGAAATGAAGTGTCTCCCCAATTACCAAGCGAGGCATCTTTAGCCACTGAGTTTCATACCAATATTACTGGAACCATCACAAGTCTTCATCACGTTATTCTTAGCAAACTACTTTTGGGTTCCTTTTGCCGGCTCGTTCTCACGATCAACCTCTGATAACGCTGAAACCTTAGTAGCATGTGGACCTCCAAGGATCTCAGAAGAGTTCTTATGTTCCTTTTTAAGATAAATCATACCCACCATATGCGTCTCATTATGCACCGGAGATGGACTTCGGTTAGTGTTTGCTGCATCAGGACTTTGCACGACAATGTCGCCTGCATCAATAAGCTTCTGAAACGCATTCTTTAGATTCCAACATTTCTCTATGTCATGCCCCGGGGCATCTAAGCAATATGCACACCTTTGAGAAAGATCAAATTTCTTTGGAAGAGAATTCAGCTTTTTTATCTGAATCGGCTTCAACATGTCCAATGTCCTTAACATCTGGTACAAACTGGCATATGACTCTCCCAATAGAGTGAAGGTTTTCTTCTTCCATAACCTCTTATTCTTAAAAGCTGGATTGGGCTAAAAACCTGATCCAGGGTGTTTTTGGTAAGCTCGCGGGGGTAGATATGCATTTTGTGGAGCTGGGTACTGGGAATATGATGTGCGACTTTAGGATTTCTGCAGAGAGAGGTAGCGTCTGGGAGAGTCATCTAGTGCACAAGGATATCCATGGGAACGACACTGAGGCTGGAAGTGTTGATCAGGAAAACCTATCGGACCGTCTTTCCTGTTTCTCTTTCTTCCACCCAAGCTTACTGGGATGTTCTGAATGGCTTTCGAACAACTCATGATTTTTCCTGACTTGATCCCTTCTTCTACTAGCTCCTCCATTTTTAATACATCATTGAAAGGCTTTCCCAAGGCCGGTATCAAATGACTGAAGTAGGTGGGTCCCTGGGCCTGCAGAAAAAGCTCAACCATTTCTTCTTCGCCAATCGGGGGGCTGACTCGAGCAGCTTGCTCCCTCCATCTGAGCCCAAACTTATTAAAGCTTTCCTCCGGCTTCTTTTCCATTTTAGATAGCAAGGAGCGATCTGGGTCAACACTCGATTTGCATTAAAAGTATCGGACAAAGTCTTGTGCCATGTCACCCAATGTAAGCCACTTATCACCATCTTGATGAGTATGCCAGTCCAAGGCTGCCCCAGCCAGGCTCTCACCGAAATACGCCATCAACAAGTCATATTTCTCTCCAACAATCCTCATTTCGTTGCAATAGACCCTCAGGTGGACTACGGATCTCCGTACCCATCATACAAGTTAAATTTTGGCACTTTGAACCCCGCGGGCAGGCAGACATCATGGGGCACAATCAATTCTTTGCGAGTCGTGCTACCCTGGCCTCCCACTCTTCGCTTGTCCCTTAAGGACTGTTCTATGCTTTTCAGCTTCTTGGGTACCCCATCTCGCCCTTCTCTTCCTGTAACCTTTTAATTCTATCATGAAGCTCATCCCGGGAGCTCTTCTTGTATGAATCAAGGACCCTGTGGGCAACCTCTGGAGGGTGATATTGGGCATTATGAGCTTTGAGTGGGCATTCATTATTTGCGGTAGTGGATATGATAGGAGGGCAATTTTGGGGAGAAGTAACTGGAGGATGAGTGATGGAGCTACTAGGATGGTTGGGAAAATTGTGATAAGCGGGTGTATCTGGAGAATATGGAGGATCGTCCGGCATTGTGTTGGGAGTTTGGGTAAGGGCAGCATCCGGAAAAATTGGTGATGGCGGGGGTGGTGCCTTCCCAGTCATCCAGGCCTGATACATGTCTGCCATGTGTTGTCTTAACATCCGCACCTCTTCAACCAACCCATTATCCCGTTCAACTAACTGTTGTCGGGCACCGGTATCAACTAACTCAGTTCTATTGTTGTTTGCCATTGCCTTTTGTCCTTGTGTTGTAAAGAAGAGTTACCACTTTAAAACCACAAACCAACCACCTTTCTGGAATGATATGACAAAATGAAACCATCATGTTAGCGTTAGGTCATTTAACATATTGGTACCCGCACATTTGGGGAGTAAATGCACCTAGGCAGTTAACAGTTCCTATTATGCTTTTGATCGGTCGCATGCGTCATCCCGGCCTTTTCCTTATTTCCAATTGCACACTTTCTTTTCTTTTCTTTTTTTTTCTTTTTCTTCTTTTCACTCTTGTCTTTGTCTTCTCTTGTTCCTATTATCTCCCTTTCTTGATTTTTCCTTTTCTTTCTTGTTTTTCCGCTCTTTTCTTTTCTTTTCTTTTCTGTTTGCCTTTTTGTTGTTTTTCCTCTCTTTCCTTTCCTTTTTTTCTTTTGGTTATAGTCGAATCCTATGAAGACTGCCTACGTATCATGACCCCGCATGAATCAGACCAAGCGTAGTTCTTGCTAATTAAATGCGAAAATAAAGAGATAATTTTTGGATTTTTTCATTAATAAACGCCGATTACAAGATTTACTAGACTATTTATTTTTCTTAAAGGGGAAAAATTACAAAACAGACTTAAAAACAAAATACAGACTCGATGACTAGGAATACATCAAAGCTTCAAATCCTGGGGACCGCGAGGCATCACTCGACATCGCCGCAGACCCGTGCAAGACTGAGAAGGTTTCAATGTCAACTGTAGGCTATTTAAAGAAAGTTGGCCATGTAATGACTTATTTTAACTTAAAAAAGAAAAGTGGCTATTTTTCAAAAATATTTATTTTGAGAAAACAAAGACTCGATTTTGCAAATACGGCCTTTCAGCACTTCCGAAAGGAAAATTTTAAGGTTGTGCCCGCAAACCGTTTTAAAATGACTCGGGGTGGCTGTTCTTGCAAAAACCGCCTTCCGGGGCCCTTTTGGGGACATTCGGCTTATTTTAAACAAGAATGGCATCACCCAACTTATTTGATGAAAATTAAAATTTTGGTATTTTTGGCTATTTTTGCAAAAAGGGTGGTTGAACCCGACGAGGGTTGCCTACGTATCTCACATCCGGTGAGAATCAAACCAGCATACTTCCGGCAGACGTGCCAAAAACAATTTTCTTTCTATTTTTTTCAAATACTTTTCTCTTTTTTTTTTCTTTGTCCTTTTTTTTATTTTTCAAAAATCCGGCAGCATTTCGGTACTATTTGGGCATTGAATTTTTAAAACAAATGGTTACCCTCACTTAGTCCTAATATTGCTATTTTTTACAATTTTCACTCATAATATACAAGCTGGTCAACATGCAAAACCGAGAAAATAAATGCGCAAGTAGTACGTAAGATGCATCAGGATGGTCAGTTCATTTCAGGTCACCTGTCCTAGACGGACCCAACCCCTGTGTTGAGTCCCCTTAGTCAAATGCACGTGATGCAAACAAGCGTCCTACTAGGGATCCGGCATGAGGTTATTGTTCTTCTAGGTTTAGACCCTAGGTTTATTGGTCTAGGCCGTGTACCCAAGCGGACAACTTGAGTCAAGGAGGGGGCTACGTACCGGGAACCAAAAGGCCATCCAGCTTAGTAACTTGTCTGGCCTCTTTCTTACTTTAAGGTATGACACTAACAGAATAGGGGGTCTCGACCAGCGAGCACATCCTCGAATGTGAGAAGAGAGAGGTTTTGTAACAGTTTTATATATACAATTCAAATAATATCAAAGCGGTAAAAGGCAACATTTTGCACATTAGTCCCACACATGTAATAAAATCAGATAATAAACAAAGTCAAATACAACAATTATTCCAAGCTTGAATTCTCAAAACCTGAACCGAAGTTTTGGGTTCTCGCCCGCAGTAGAGTCGCCAGAGCTATCACACCTTCTTTTTCGCTACTACACCCCGTGAAGGGTATAATAAAAGGAGTTTTTTCAATTAAAGGACAATCGAAACGGGATTCATTTATTAAGAGATTCAGAGTCACCACTTGGGAGATTTATGGTGTCCCAAGTCACCGGTTTGAATCCAAAATCGAGGAAAGGGTTTGACTCTATATTATAGTCGCGAACCAGATATCCGGGTAAGGAATTCTGTTAAACCAGGAGAATGGGTTAGTCACTCCCGAGTTCCGTGGTTCTAGCACGGTTGCTCAACTGCTATATTTGGCTAAAATTTGATTTTAATACATGTTATCCTATTGTGCAATTTTAAAAATTACTTACCGCTTTTGATTAAATTATTTAAGAAAGTGAACGTCGTTTAAAATCATATTTTTGGATCACGTCATATGAAACGCACCCGGATCCTCGACACATTTTTATTCAACGTTTTGGAATTTAGATTTGGGTTGCATGAAATGCACACCCATATTTAAGAAGGTAAAATTATTAAAATGCGCCTAAAGCAACTAACGATTTATTATCTTTGCGGGAGGTCGAGAAATGCGCTAAACGACATGTCCCGAATTCTAAATATTTTAATATAAGCATTTAATGAGGGCCCCGCAGTTTATGCATTTTATTTAGCGGGGCTCACCTCATTTTATTATTAAGGGAAACCTAAAAGAACTACTATTTTCTACCAAGTTTGTCTCTATAAGGGCCTGATCAGTCAACTAACATTATCAGTAAGGAGCCAGGATATAAACTCTGCAACATTCTACTAATTAGACAATTTGGGCCTGTTGTTGAAGGAACCAGGCCCAGGAGATATTATACACGAATTTCAGCTGTGAAGCTGGAAAATGATTGTCTGGGCCTTGCATTTGATCCCAGAAACAAAGCTTAAATTGAAACATGATTTAATACTGAACAGGAACAAAAATTGAATTCAATCAGATCATTATGCTATAGCCATTTCAAATCATTTGGTTAACACCTATATTGTGCTAGTTTGACGCTCAAAAACCGTCCAAGAGGATAAATATGCAATTTGAACTTTGAAGGCAAAAATAGAAATGCTTAATGTCAAGTTCAGAATCCTACTTTACTGGACTATGATTTTCTCACTCGTGGCTCAACATGCTGAGACTCAAATTCAAATCCAATATCTAAACCAACAGATTTATCTATGATTATAACTATGTGTGCACGTATGATATCTACTACCTAATTAATCATGAAAACTTAAACAATCGACAGTCTACTATCACTTAACACGATATCTGCTTCTACTGAAGTTCAACATAATCCAAAACAGTCCCTAAAACAATCACACTACAGATTGAAAGTGAAAATAACTACTAGAGGTTTTATCTCATTGCTGAGTAACCTTTTAAACAGATACATGAAGTAACCAACAGGAAATTAACCAAAACTATCATGAACTATTCTATTAACCTAACATGAAATTGCTCACAACTAATGTTCATATCAAAGGCCTCATACGAATCTGAAAAGTAACAGTTTAAACAATCCAATTATTATAAAAATAAGCAATGATCTAAATAGCATCAATGAATGAATGTTTGAGTACACAAATCAGGAATTAAACTAGATTAAAACTCATGCTTCAATTCTCCATATAGATTTATTCTTCACGTTTTCATCTCACAATTATCAGAGTTATAGCTATGTACTTGGAAATTGAACAAAAATCAGAAAATGGAGAGGCAGCTGACAGCAAGTATAGCAGCAGAGAACAAACAACAGCAGATGACAAACATAGATCCCAATCAGCAATAACAGGAGTAATTTTGAACCAAAACAGCTACTCGAAAACCCAGGAATGCACTACAGCAGTACAGCACCCAATAGTCCACTAAAACGGCTTAATTGAACCCAAATCACTCGAAATCAAACCCAGTAAATTTCTGAGACTTCAGTAACTAACTATTGAGCTAGAAGATTTACATCAACAACTGAAAAATCAAAATGAACCTAAGGTTTTTAATGAAACAGTATTTTTTGGGATTTTTGAAGGTTTTCTGTTGTTTTTACTCTTTTTTCGGTTTTTGAAGATTTGGAATTTGAAATTCAAATTTTAGATTTCTGAAGACTTGTGTAAACTTAGGTGGAATTTTAGAGGCTGAAACTTGTTCCCTAAGGCATTAGTCGTGCCTTTTTATAGGCAAAATGAGGGGCAGCCTTTAGATTTCAGTTTTAGCCCTTAGTCCCTCAATTATATTCAGATTTTAACTAACTAGTCCCTAACTTACTGACTTCTTTCTCAAGTTAATATACCTAATTCCTGAATTTACCTTAAAAACCCCATCTAGAAACTTCTGGGAAGTTCTATTTCAGTTAGTCCTAGTTACCTTACCCTTGAATTACCTCAATTACCCTTGACTTGTTCTGAAATTACCAATCTAATATTAGTTGACCCCCTAACCAATAATTCCAAAACTCTAACATTGAATCCAAATAATACTAATCAAGACTTGAAAATTAACCCTAATTCACACTATCATCAGTTATGAACAAATTAACAATCAAGCTAAATCATTATTAACCTAAACTAAACTACACAATCAAAGAATAGGAAATGCACATTAGATTAATTAATCAAAAAATTCTAATAGAATCAATCGCAACTAAGTACAAACGCAAACCAACAGAAAATCAAAGAAAGAACAAAATTAAATCAAGATAAAAGACTAACGGCATCAATTAATTGTGAAGGAAAGTTAATCACAGGATAAGAGACCCTAGTGACTTAGAATGAACAATCAAAACTAAACTTAGAACACTGAACAAGAACTATGACTAAATTAATGAAAAAATTAAGAACAAATTCATGTTGGCAATGAATTAATAGGAGCAGAGAAGAACAGACTCGATTATTAACCTTAGACGGATAATAACAGAATCCAAATCCATTAATTATACAAAGCAAACATTGAAGAGAAAACAATTTGAATAAAACAACAAGAAAAAACTAAGAAACTCACTGGTATACTTCTACATTCCCACCACTTCTTAGGTTTAAGATTCGATCCACTCCAGTGATATTCGAGTGCTATTGATGATGGATTCGTCATGAGAGGAATGAGGAGACCACGTGGTATGAATTTGAGACCAATTGGGTAAACTAGGGTTTTGCCGGAATCTTTGATTCAAGATTCGAAGCAATCGGCTAGGATTTGGGGAAAAATAACCATCGATTTGGAGAGGGGGGAAAGAGGTGGTTCAGGGGTGTATTTTTGAGCGAGTTTAGGGGTTGGCGCCGCCATGCACGGTGGTGGCGGCGCTAGGGTTTGGGTTATTTGGAGAGTTTCAGTGACATTCGAGGAAAACTAAGGGTGGCATAGGTATAAGGGGGAGGATGTGGAGCCATGGTGTAAAATTGGGCGCTATTGGACGCCGGCCGCCGCCGTGGAGCGAATTCCGGCGGGCGGCGTATGGCGGAGCCGGCAGAGCCATCGGAGACGGGAGGGACAAGAGGGGTACGAGGAAGGTGTAGTTGTCTCTGATGTGTAAAGTGTTTTATTACACTTTTATTTAAAACCTTAGATGATCCTGGACTGTTGGATGATGGAAAAGAATGGCCTAGATTTAACTAAACCAAAACAGCGTCGTTTTGGGCGTCTCTTGACTGGACTGGGTTGGGGCTTTGGTCTTTGGGCTGGACAGGCGAGGGGTTGGGTCATTTTAGCTGGGCTGGGGCGTGTGTTTGGGCTGGTGTTATTACAATCTGCCCAGATTTGTGCAACCTATTTAAAATTCTCTCTTTTCAATTTTTTTTTAGACTAAGATTAATCCTCAAAATTAATTCAAGCTACTTAATTAAGCTAAAATTAAACTAATACCAATTTAAAGGAAACTAATAAACCTACACACTAAAATTAAAATCAAACAAAACAAATTAAAGTTTTCCTTGTGATTTTTGTATTTTTGTAAACTCCTAATTACTAATTAATTCCAAAAATATGCAAAATTAAATCCTAAATGCAATGCATATTATATTTTTGTATTTTTCATTAAATAAAATGCACAAATAAATGCAAACATTTAACAGAAAATGTCGCAAAAATCCCCAAAATTGCAAATAATTAAAGGAAATTATTTTGTTTGAAATTATGGGAGTAATTCATATAGGGAAAAAATCACGTGCTCACAATTTGCTGTCAAATTTCTATAACACAGGGATAAAATATAATTAACAACAAGCTATTCAACTTTACAGTTTTACGGGACAGACCAAGTCACAATTTTCATAGTATACGTCCACACGCCCGTCACCTAGCATGGCATCACCTCCAAAACAATCACATAACAAAAAGTTCGGAATTTCATAGCCTCAGGACCAAATTTAGAACTGTTACTTACCTCAATCCAAGCAAGACTCTACTCCAATATACTCTTGCCTCGCGAATCGGCCACCAAATGACCCGAATCTAGTCACAATCACTACAATACAATCAATACGGGCTAAGGGAATCAAGTTCACAAGAAAAATATAAAATTATAACAAAAATCTGAAATCAGCTCAAACCCACCCACCGGGCCCATATCTCGAAATTTGACAAAATTCACGAAACCTGAAAGCCCAAATCAAGCCACAAATTACCTCAAACAACATCGAAAATATGAATTACACCCGAATTCAAGTCTAATGAACTTTGAAATTTCCAAATTCTACAAATGGCACCGAAACCTATCAAATCACGTCCGATTGACCTCACATTTTGCACACAAGTCATAAATGAAACCATGAAACTACTTCAACTTTCGTAAATCCAATACGACCCCGATATCAAAATGTCCACTCCCGGTCAAACTTTCTAAAATTCCAACTTTCTGTCACGCCCCAAAACCGAGGGACACGACCGGCGCTCTACCGGAGGACCCCAGTCAAGCGGACCTGGAATTGCCTTTCCTATCCCACGCGTTACCCCGTGATTCCAATATACAATATTCTTTTAAAATAGCAATTTAAGAATTAAGCATAAACTTACAACTTGAGTTCATTTCTACTTTTTATCATTTCCAACATTTGATACCAAGTACTTCCAAAAATACATACAACATTTACCAACGTGGACCACGATTCCGAACCGTACAGTTACTACCCAAAATACTTTTATACACCACCCACATTGTATCTACGGAGCCTCTATAAATACTAGAAACTCAACCAATACTTGTCAGCGATAAGGCCCTAGCTATACCTTACAATACACAATAAACTCAAAAGAAGGTGGCATGAACCACACATGACCCCAAGAGGAAGTGGGGCTCACCAATGCAACTGATGGGATGGAGAGGAGGCACTACTGTCGATGGGCTGAATTACCAGCTCTAGGACCACCTACAATCATAATACGAATGTAGCGCCCCCGACAAAAGGGACGTCAATACATTTGAATTGTATTGGTATGTATGAACAAACTTTACCCTAAGTAAACTCAAACCATAAGCAAGTAACGATCAGTAATAGAATCAATAATCAAATATACATGAAAGGTACAATCAAGCCAAACAAGTTTACAATCTCTCTTTTTTGCTCTTCAAGATTTTCACATCAATGATTTCACAATCTTTTTCATAATTTCATGTCAATAGTGAATTCGATCACTTTTCCACCCTTATTACCTCGGCCACCCTAATCACCACAACCGACACCTTATTACTTCATGTTGCGGCGCGCAACCCGATCCCACCGAATAAGTCACAATTCACAAACATCACAACAACAACAACAATTCACATAGAACAACAACAATAATTCACATAGAACAACAACAATAATTCTCAAAGAGCAACCACAACAATTCACAAGAAGTTTTGTAGCCATCAATACCATTTTCATCATATTCAACAACTGATATGCAATTTAAGTCACCATAATAATTCCCCAAAACAAGGCAAATATGTCATTATCACAGTTGTTCCAATTGCATCATTTACGATTTCCTCCCATCATTTGTTTCTCAGCTCTTACCACATAACACTTTCACAATCACATTTGGTTTATTGCCAATTACTTACACCATTATATTGGGAAAACTTAACCAACAACGTTCAAGACATATTAATCACAAGAATTCATGAAATAGGCCATCTTGCCTTAACACCCGTGAAACAAC
>MU703830.1:102749-139366 GCA_026770625.1 Nicotiana glauca
TGAATTACTTCCCTAATGGCCCCATATGGCTAAGTATACAAATATGAGCTGAGGTGATGGAGCCTTACCTCTTGGGATGAAGATTCAGGAGCCTTTCCTTGGTTTTCTTCAATGATTTAGCCCAATCTTATAGAATAATTTGATGAGAGACTTTCCCTCTATAAGGAAAATCTTACTCTCTCTAGAATTGCTCAGATGAATGCTCAAAATGAGCTAATACACCGGTTATATTGATAGGGAAGTCGGGTTAAAAATTAGAAAATTGAAGCCCCGAGTCAACTATGCGGTCGCATCTGCGACCGCAGAATTAACATGCAGTCCGCATAATGGACCGCAGAATGCTCCCCCAAAAACTAAACATTCTGACTCAGTCTGTGGTAATAATACGGTCCTCATTCGTATTCTGCGGTCACAAAGTGCACCGCAGAACTGACCTTCGCAAATTCAAAGGAAAATATGCGACGACTTATGCGGTCCGCATTTTGATTATGCCACCGCATTTCGACCGCATTTCCGACTTCAATTTTATCCAACATTCTGCCTCACTCTGTGGCAGGTATGCGGTCCGCATTTCAATTATGCGACCGCATTCTGGACCGCATTTATTGCATTTTTCTGGAAACTTATTCTTGACTTTTTAATACATCACTAAATCCAAAAAGGTCCACGCATATTTACTAATTTCTAACACACGATCCTAACTTGGCACCACGGGATCCGGGTTTTTGAGTCGGGATTTCACGGGGCCTTACAAATCTTACCTTGGATCATAGAAATGAAGAGTGGGACGGATTCCTCTTGAGAGAGCAAGCCCTTGCTTCAAAAATGACTTGGGAACCCTCTAGACCCGGTCTTGGGGTATTTAAAGGTCTCCTACCAGGGTGTTCGAGTGTATGTTCGTGAGTGAGAGGCAGAATACTTCGCAAAATGCGCGTCTTCGCGCTAGTGGTCGCGCTAGTGACACCTGCCGAGTAAAATGGTCATAACTTTCTGTATACACCTCCAAATGATGAACGGTTTGCTGTGTTGGAAACTAGACTCAAAGGCTTTAATTGGATAGGTTTTGAATCACACATATACTTATATAACTGGAGATATGATTGTCCAAAATGAGGTCTTGTGTGCACTCATTTACAACTTTCGTCTAATATGAAATTTTCAAACTTGGCTTAGACTTAGGCCTCTCCTAAGAGCCCAATTCACTTATAATAAGACTTATACACTTATTACCATATCCAATTAATATCCATTATATCATTAATCCTCATTTTCACTCAAAATAAAATAATTAGCCTACCTTGGCACCTCAAAATCCTAAACTACTTAGCAAAAATTTTCCGGGGCTTTACACTTTCGTCATTTCAAACCTAATTCTACTACGAACCTCAAAATCACATTCCGAACGTGCTCCTAAGTCCAAAATCCTAACGGTGCTAACCGAACCATCATAATTTTCCACTCATAGAGTTTGCTTACATGCCAGTATTCAGATGGAACCAGAGGAATTGTATGGTAGGAGATGTAGATCTCCCATTGGGTGGTTCGAGATTGGGGAAGCTGAATTGATTGGGCCAGACTTCGTGCATCAGTCTATGGAGAAGGTTAAGATCATAAAGGAGCGGTTGAAAACTACTCAGATTCCTTAAAAGTCCTATTCAGATGTTCTTCGCAGAGACTTAGAGTTCAAAGAAGATGATTGTGTATTCTTGATAGTTTCCTCCATAAAGGGTATTACGTGGTTTGTAAAGAAAGGGAAATTGAGTCCGAGGTATGTCAGGCCATATAAAATCATTCAAAGGATCGATCAGGTGGCATACAAGCTTGAGCTACCACCCGAGATGTCATTAGTACACCTGGTATTTCATGTGTGTATATTGAAGAAGGTAGTGGAAGATCCATCATCTATTGCTCCAGTTAAGACCGTTGACGTTAATGAAGAACTATCATAATGAAGAGATTCCAGTTTCCATTCTTGATAGGCAAATTCTTAAGTTGAGAAATAAAGAGATCCCCTCTGTGAAAGTGCTATGGCGAAACTAACAGGTTGAAGTGGCCACTTGTGAAGCCGAGGAAGAAATGAAAAAGAAGTACCCTCATTTGTTTGAATAGCCATGGAATAGTTTCTATAAAGTTACTTCGTATAAATTTTGTACAATTGTTCAATTGTTGTAAAGGTGTTCTTTTAGGTTATATGTTGCTTATGAGACCGCGATTGGCATTGTTATAAGTTTTGTTACGTTGTTGGGTTGTGCATATATTTGTAAGATGTGTTTCTGGGGCTCTCAGACAGGTGGATAGTCCTAGTTATAGAGGAAACTCTGGCGAAATTTTTGGAAATTTAGGAAGATAGCCAAATTTGGGGCTTCTGGTGTGTGATATGAAAACTGAGCTGCATAAGTTTCTAATAGTGTACCTTGATCCTCATTTGAGGACAAATGATCTTAAGTGGGGGAGGATGTAAGGCCCCATAAAATTTTACTTAAAAACCCTAAATTTCGTGGTGCCAAGTTATGCTTATGTGTTAAAGGTTATCCGTGATACAGGGTTTTTAGGTTAAACTGTGCACCGAGGAGTCAAAGAAAATGTTGGCAGAATAAGTCATTTCTGTGGCCCACAATGCGGTCGCAGAAACACTTTGCGAGCCGCAGAATGGCCGCATAGTGAGGCAGTCATTTGGGCCATTTCTTATGTTACTTTGCGGCCCATTATGCGATCACGGAAATATTTCACGGGCCATACTTTGATCGCATATCTAGCCTCGAGATTTCTCAAATGGTGGTTCTACGGTGCATCATACAATCTGTCACGACCCCAAATCACCCCGGTCGTCATGGCGCCTATCGTAGTACTAGGCTAGCTGATTCGACATTTATAACATAAAAGGGTCTTTTTCTTAATTCATTTACTAGTCATAATATCATAAATCTTCTGTTCAAACATTTCAAAATAAGCGGGAAAATTTGCAAAACATCAACCACTGCCCGATCCCGGAGTCAATAGTCATGAGCCACTAATATACAATCTGATATTGTCTGCTCAATACAAGATGAGTCTGATAAAAACAAATACTAATAGATATGAAGGAGAAAGGAAAGGTTGGGGATGCCGTGCAGCTGCCTTGCTAACTCCAGAAATGCTCTGAAGGAAAGGAGCAACTCTCACTCAGATGCCCTCGCACCTAGATCTGTACACAAGGTGCAAGGAGTAACGTGAGTACGCCAACTCGATAAGTAACAATTATAAATAAAGGCTGAGTGCAGTGACGAGCATTTAGAAATCATATACCTCTCATAACATAAAAACCTCAGTGGGAATAACAAGGTCAAATCAGTACATAAATTTCGAACATCCCGTAAATACTCCGGTTTCAATGAATGTTATTTAAAATATTTTTTCAACATTTTCATTAAAGACTCAATATAAAAGAAGAGTGGAAATAGTAATTTAATAAAAACAACCCCATTGGGCAAAGTATCACTCATATATATATATAGCCCCTCGGGCAAGTCTCTCAATCACTCGTAACTCAACTTTCATCAATCAGCGCTCACACTCAGCACCCACGCTCAGTAGGTACCTTATAATAATCGTTGTAGCGTGTAGCCCAATCCATAAATATAGTCGACCGCACTCACTTGGGCTGTGTAGACTCCATAGGGGCTCCTACAACCCAGGCACTATAATGCTGCAGCGTGCAGCCCGATCCAACATATCGCTGCGACGTACAACCCAATCCACTCATCAACCTCACAAGCGACCCGGGCATTTCAGTACAAACTCAGGGAACTCAATCCATAACACTTTCATACATTAAAATAGAGTGATGAACAAGATTAAGCAATAAACATGTATAAACCATGACTGAGGATAGTGCATTCTATCAAACACATTGTGAGTATAATAGTAAAATAGCCCTAAGGGTCTAAATAGTAAGGCACAAGGCCCCAAACATGGCATTCAGCCCAAGATAACATATTCATTTATAAAACACATAGATATCATATAGAGATTATCAAAATATGCAACTATACAGTTGCCACGGGACGGACCAAGTCACAATCTTTCCAGGTGCATGCCCACACGCCCGTCACTTTGCATGTGTGTCACCTCATTTGTCAAAATAGTACGAAATTCCGGGGTTTCTTACCCACAGGTCTAGATTCACAATCGTTTTACCTGAAACCGGACGAAAATGTACTTTGCGATGACCTTGCCCCTCAAATCGAACTCTAGATGCTCTGAACCTAGCCATAAATAATTCGATATAATCAATACGAGCTAAAGGAATCAATCCCATAAGAAATTACTAAGATTAAGACCAAAAGTCAAAAAAGTCAACTCAAAAGAAGGACCTCGGGCCCACGTCTCAAAATCCAACCGAAGGCATAAAATTTGACAACCCACTCGATTGCGAGATTGATCGTACTAGTTTCACTCAATTCCAAATTCAAATCGACTTTCAAATCTCAAAAGTTCATTTTATGAAGTTCCACAAATTTTCCCCAATTTTTCATCCCAAATCTCTACCCAAATGATGAATCTAATGTTATAATCATGTATTTTAGCCAAAATTGGGTGAGAATCACTTACCCCGATGGTTTTCTTCAAAATCCCTCGAAATATCGCCAAAGCTCGAGCTCTCTAAGTCAAAATATGAAAATAAAACCCTGGGTCTCGTATTTATAGTTGGACTCCCAGATCCCAAATTTGCTGACCGCCAAAAATCCACCGTCTACACGCCTTTCACCGCTGACCACGGAATTACAGCTGCCCCCACGTCCTTCACTGCTGTCCGTGCCAGTCTCTTCCGTTGAGTGCAGAATTCTGCCGCTCCTATAAAAATACACTGTTGACCGTAAATATTTGGATCGGTCCGCGTTCTCAACTTCAGAGAACCCCTTTCTCTGAAACACCAGCAACTGCTTCCAAAACAAATCTCCTCCCGAATAACTATATGAAACACATCTGAGGCCCTCGGGACCTCAACCAAACATACCAACATGTCCTATAACATCATTCATACTTGGTCGAATCCACATATTATTCTAAACAACACCACACATCGAATAAAACCTCTTATTCAAGCCTAAGAACTCCAAACTCATAAATTCCACAAATGACTCTGAAACCAATCAAACCTCGTCCGAATATTTTCAAATTTTGTACACAAGTCACAAATGACCGTACAAAGATACTCCAACTCTCGCAATTCCATTCCAAAACCGTCTCCATATACGCCAACATACGGTTTACTTTTCCCAACTTAAGCTTCTAAATAGAAGGCTAAGTGCCTCATTCCACTCCAAGACCATTATGATCCCAAATCAACCAACATGATAAGATAAAACACAGCTAAAGAACATAGAAGAAAATAGAAATGGGGAAAACAGAGTTGAACTCATGAAACGACCGGCCGGGTCATTACATCGTCCCCCTCTTAAACAAATGTTCATCCTCGAACGAGTTTAGAAGCATACCTGGAGCCTCAAATAGGTGTGGATATCCGCTCTGCTCTTCGGCTCGGTCTCCCAAGTAGCCTCCTCCACGAGCCGACCTCTCCATTGCACTTTCACTGAAGCTATATCCTCTGATCTCAACTTTCAGACTTGTCGCTCCAAAATAGACACTGGCTCCACATCATAAGTCAAATCGCTGTCTAACTGAATGGTGCTGAAATCCAAAACATGAGACGGATGGCCAATATACTTTCGGAGCATAGAAAAACGAAATACCGAATGCATACTCGACAAGCTAGGTGGTAAATCCAGCTCATAAGCCACTTTCCCAATCCTTCGAAGCACGTTAAAAGGCCCAATGAACCGAGGACTCAATTTACCCTTCTTCCTAAATCTCATAACACCCTTCATGGGTGAACCCTTTAGTAGAACCTTCTCCCCAACCATGTAAGACACATCACGAATCTTCTTGTAAGCATAACTCTTTTTGTCTCGACTGCGCTATGCGAAGCCGCTCCTGAATCACTTTCACCTTGTCAAAAGCATCCTGCACCAAGTCTGTACCCAAGAGCTTGGCCTCGCCCGACTCGAACCATCATACAGGAGATCTACACTATTTCCCATATAAAGCCTCATGTGGAGCCATCTGAATACTCGACTAATAACTATTGTTATACGCAAACTCCGCTAGTGGTAGAAACTAGTCCCATGAGCCCCCAAAATCAATGACATAAGTGCGCAACATGTCCTCCAATATCTGAATAATGCGCTCGAACTGCCCGTCCATCTGAGGATGAAAAGCTATGCTTATCTCAACCTTAGTACCCATGTCTCGTTGCACGGCCCTCCAAAACTGTGATGTAAACAGAGTACCTCTATCTGAAATGATGGAAACTGGGACACCATGCAGGCGAACAATCTCTCGGATATAAATCTCTACTAATCGCTCTGAAGAATAGGTAGTACACACAAGAATGAAGTGTGCAAAATTGGTCAGCAGATCCATAATCACCCAAATAGCATCGAACTACGAAATCCATGTTGATCTACTCCTACTTCCACTCTGGAATATCTATCTGCTGAAGCAAGCCACTCAGTCTCTGATGCTCATATTTCACTTGATGACAATTGATACACTGAGCTACAAAACCCACTATGGCTTTCTTCATTCTCTTACACCAGTAGTGCCATCTTAAATCCTGATATATCTTCACGACACCTGGATGGATAGAATAACATGAGCTATGGGCCTCCTCCAAAATAAACTTCCAAAGCCCATATACATTGGGCACACATATCCGGCCCTACATCTTCAATACCCCATCATCACCAATAGTCACATCTCTGGCATCCTCATGCTGAACTCTGTCCTTAAGGACAAGCAAATGAGGATCATCATATTGGCACTCACTGATGCGGTCGAACAATGAAGACCGAGAAACCACACAAGCTAAGATCCGACCGAACTCTGAAATATCCAACTTCACGAACCGATTGGCTAAGGCCTGAACATCAATTGTAATAAGTCTCTCCCTAACAGGAATATACGCCAAATTGCCCATACTCACCGCCTTCCTACTCAAGGCATCAACTACTACATTGTCCTTCCCCAGATGATACAAGATAGTGATATCATAATCCTTTAGCAGCTCCAACCATCTCCGCTGCCTCAAATTGAGGTCCTTCTGCTTGAACAAGTGTTGGAGGGTACGATGATCTATAAACACGTCACAAGACACACCATAGAGATAATTCCTCCAAACCTTCAATGTGTGAACAATGGTAGCCAACTCCAAATCATGAACACGGTAGTTCTTCTCATGGGACTTCAACTGATGAGAAGCATAAGCAAACACTCTAGCCTCCTAAATCAATACACACCCAATACCACCTCTAGAAGAATGAAAATATATAGTATATAAACCTAAAGTTGATGGTAAAACTAATACTGAAGTTGTGGTCAAGGTAGTCTTGAGCTTTTGGAAGCTCGTGTCACACTCATTCGGCCACCTTAATGGAGCACCTTTTTGAGTCAATTTGGTCAAGGGTGATGCCATACATGAAAATCCCTAAACAAACCAATGGTAATAACCCGCCTAACCAAGAAAGCTGCAAATCTCTGTGATTGAGGATGGCCTGGATAACTCTGAACCGCCTCTAGATTCTTCGGATCAACCTGAATACCCTCACTAGACACCATGTACCCCAAGAAAGACACTAAACTGAGCAAAAACTCACACTTGGAGAACTTTGCATAAAGCTTCTCCTCCCTCAACCATTGCAGTACAACTCTCAAATGCTCAATGTACTCCTCCTAACTACGCGAGTACACCAGAATATCATCAATGAATACAATAACAAACGAGTCAAGATAAGGCTGAAACACGATGTTCATCAAATGCATGAACGCTGTTGGGGCATTGATCCGCCCAAAAGACATCACAAGGAACTTATAATGACCATATCGGGTCCTGAAAGCCTTCTTAACAATATTCGAGTCCCTGATCTTAAACTGGTGATACCCCAACCTGAGATCCATCTTGGAGAACACCCTCGCTCCCTGAAGTTGGTCAAATAAATCATCAATACGAGGCAAAGGATACTTGTTTTTTATCGTGACTTTGTTCAACTGCATGTAATCAATGCACATGCTCATCGTGCCATCCTTCTTCTTCACAAATAGAACCAGCGCACCCTAAGGCTACACACTAAGCTGAATAAACCCCTTATCAAGGAGTTCTTGAAGCTGATCCTTGAACTCTTTCAACTCTGTCGGTGCCATACGATACGGTGGAATAAAAATGAGCTGCATACCAGGCACCAAATCAATACCGAAGTTGATATCCCTATCCGGTGTCATGCCTAGCGGGTCTGCAAAAAACACATCCGGAAAGTCCCTCACTATCGGGATTGAATAAATGGTAGGAGTCTCTGCACTAACATCCCTCACGAATGCAAAATAAGAAAGACAACCCTTCCCAACCATCCGCTGGGCCTTCAAAAACAAAATCACCCTACCGGGAACATAATCCGTCGAACCTCTCCACTCAATCTGTGGCATAGCCGGCATGGCCAACATCACTATCTTAGCATGAAAATCCAAAATAGCATGGCATAGAGATAACCAATCCATACTCAATATCACATCAAAATCCACATAAAAAGTAACAGAAGGTCCACTCAGGTCTCCAAACACCAAATAGTCACCAAACACAACTGATATACGCGGTCCACAACAATAGTATCGCCCACTGAGTAGATACACAAATTGATGAAACAAGGGACTTGCGTGGCATATCCAAATAACGAGATAAATATGATGACACGTATGAAAAAATAGAACTAGGATCAAATAACATAGAGGAATGTCTGTAGCAAACTAAGACAATACATATAATTACAGCATCTGAAGTAATAGCATCTGGTCTGGCTGGGTATGCATAGAAATGGACTTGACCACCACCAGATCGACCTCCATCTCTGGGGCGACCCCTAGCTGGCTGACCCCCACCCCTAGCCGCCTGGACAGGTGGTAAAGTAATTAGAGCTAAAGTCGAAGGCTGACTCCTCTGCTGAGATGGACCACCAAGAAGACGAGGACAATATCTCCTCATATGCCCAAACTCTCTACAGTCATAACAACTCCTTAGTGCGGGGGACGGGGATTGATGAGAACCCCTAGCACCGGGATAACTAGTAGAAGAAATTGGCATAGAAGAGCCCTGAACTAATAGAGCACGGGATAAACTCTGGGCTGGAAGGGCGCTAAGTGATGAATGGCCCTAATGAGAACTGTGAGAACTATGGCCCGATGATGCCCCGTGATGAACTGGGCGAGCTGACTGAGCATGTCTGAATGGACGGCCTCTGCCATGCTGAAACTGACCTCTCGAAGGAATACCACCAAAACTACCAAATCCTCAAGACCTCTTGGCCTCCTTCTCATCTCGCTCCCGGCAACAAACTGACTTAATCTCTCAGGCAATATCAATAACCTACTCAAAAGTAGCACCTGACACCCTCTATCTGGTCATGAGAATTCGAAGCTGATATGTGTAGCCATCCACAAACCTCCTGATTCTCTCTCTATTCATAGGAACCAACCAAACAACATAACGAGCTAGTTCTAAAAACCTCATCTCATACTGCATCACTGTCATATCATCCTGATACAACAGCTCAAACTGCCTACGCAGCTCATCCCTACGAGATTGTGGCACATACTTCTCCAAAAAAAGAGAGGTGAACTACTTCCAAGTAAGAGGAGCTGCACCAATATGCCTATGCCTCTCATAAGCCTCCCACCAAGTAAAAGCAGCTCCTGAAAACGAGAAGGTAGTGAACGAGACCCCACTGGTCTCCAAAATACCTGCGGTCTGAAGCATCATCTGTCTCTTTTCCAAGAAACCTTGGGCATCCTCGCCCTCTGCACCACTGAAAGTCAGAGGCTGAAGTCTACCAAACCTCTCCAATCTATGCTGCTCCTCATCAGGCATGACTAGAACCATATAATCCTGAGTAGGTGCAACCGGCTAAGCTAGAGATGCCCTCGGTATCTTAAGTCCCTGAACAACCTGCTTGGGGTTACGAGTGGTAGGAGTTTGAGTACCTCCTCCGGCCTGAAAAGTTGCTGTTGTAGTAGAAACAACGACCTCCTGAGCAAGACTGGTGCACATGGTCAAGATCTGGGCCCAAAACTCCTAAAGGCCTGGGATAAGAATAGGCACAGCCGGTGCCTAGGCCGGTTCCGCTGAAACACCTGCGGTTGGGACCTGATCTAGGATAATAGGTGGGTCTATTGGTACTGCCCCGGCTGCAGCGCCAGCTGCACCCCTACCTGTACCACGGCCTCGACCTAGTTTTGACACCTCATGGGTACAATAGGTGGCTGCTTATTCTGCTGGAAAGCGCGTATCCTCACCATCTTTAAAAGAATTAAACAACGGAAATTTAGTTACCAGAATCAATAGATTGGCACGATAAGAATTAAAAAATGTGAGATTTCCTAAGGGTTCTATAGCCTCTCGAAGATAAGTATAGACGTCTCCATACCGATCCTCAAGACTCTACTAAACCTACTCATGACTGGTCAGACCTATGCAACCTAGGCTCTGGTACCAACTTGTCACGACCCCAAACCACCCCGGCCATTATGGGTCCTATTACAGTAATAGGCCAGGCAATTCAACACTCATAACATAATAGGGTCTTTTATTTGATTCATTTACTAATCAGATATTATCACAAAATCTTCCATTCAAACATTTCAAAACAAGCGAAAACGTATGCAAAAACATCAACCACTGTCCGTTCCCGGAGTCACTAGTCATGAGCCACCAAAATACAATCTGATATTGTCTTCTCAATACAAGATGAGTCTGATAAAAACAAATACTAATAGATAGGAAGGAGAAAGGCAAGGCTGCAGACGTCGTGCAGCTACCTTGCTAACTCCGAAAATGTTCTGAAGGAAAAAGAACAGCTCTCACTCGGATGACCTAGCACCTGGATCTAAAAACAAGGTGCAGGGAGTAACGTGAGTACACCTACTCATAAGTAACAATTATAAATAAAGGCCGGGTCCAGTGACGAGCATTTAGAAATCATATACCTCTCATAACAAAAAAAGTCTCAGTGGGAATAACAAGATCAAATTAGTATAAAAATTCCGCACATCCCGTAGAACTCCAGTTTTAAAGAAAGTTATTTAAAACATTTGTTCAACATTTTCATTAGAGACTCAATACAAAAGAAGAGTGGAAATAGCAATTTAATAAAAACAAGCCCCCCGAACAAAGTATCACTCATATGTATATAGCCCCTCGGGCAAGTCTCTCAGTCACTCATGCCTCAACTCTCATCAATCAGCACTCACGCTCAGTAGGTACCTTATAATAACCATTATGACATGCAGTCCAATTCATAAATATATAGACGTGCTCACTAGGGGTGTGCAGAATCCGAAGGGGCTCCTACAGCCCAAGCGCTATATCGCCGTAGCGTGCAGCCCGATCAAACATACCGTTGTTGCGTGCAGCCCGATCTCTCTCTCTCTCCCTCTCTCCCTCTCTCTCTCTCTCTCTCTCTCTCTCTCTATATATATATATATATATATATATATATATATATATATATATATACGTGCAGCCGGATCCCTAACCATCGTCACAATCAGGCTCTCGACCTCACTCACTCATCAACCTCAAACCACTCAGGCATTTCAGTACAAACTTAGGGAACTCAGCCCACAACACTTTCATATATTAAAATAGAGTGATAAACATGATTAAGCATTAAACGGGTATAACCCATGACTGAGGATAGTTCTTTTTATCAAAAACAATGTAAGGATAATATTAAAATACACATAAGGGTCTAAATAGTATGGTACAAGGCCCCAAACATGGCATGCAACCCAAGTTAACAGATTCATTTCTAAAACACATGGATATCATATAGAGTTTATCAAAATATGCAACTCTACAGTTGCCAAGGGATGGACCAAGTCACAATCCCTACTGGTACACGCCCACATGCCCGTCACCTAGCATGTGCTTCACCTTATTTTTAAAAAGAGTACGATATTTCGGGGTTTGATAACCTCAGTTCTAGATTTACAATCGTTACTTACCTCAAACCGAATGAAAATCTACTCCATGATGCCCTTGTCCCTCAAATCAAACTCCAGATGCTCCGAACCTAGCCATAAACAATTTGATACAATTAACACGAGCTAAAGGAATCAATCCCATAAGAAAATACTAAGCTTAAGACCAAAAGTCAAAAAGTTAACTCAAAGACGAGCCCCGGGCTCATGTCGCAAAATCCAACCAGTCACAAAATCCAACAACCCACTCGATTACGAGACTAACCATACTAGTTTCACTCAATTCCAACTTTGAATTGGCTTTCAAATCTAGCGCGGTCCGCATTCTCAACTTCAGAGAGCCATTTCCCCTGAAATACGAGCAACTGCTTCCACAACAAATCTCCTTCAATAACTATTTGAAACACATCCGAGGCCCTTGGGACTCAACTAAACATACCAACTCGTCCCATAACATCATTCAAACTTGGTCTAATCTATGAATCACTCTAAGAAACACCACACATCAAATCAAATCTCGTATTAAAGCCGAAGAACTCAAAACTCACAAATTCTACAAAAGACTCCGAAACAATTCAAATCTCGTCCAAATATTCTCAAATTTTGTACATAAGTCACAAATGACCCTACGAAGCTACTCCAACTCTCTAAATTCCATTCCGAAATTTTTGACACATAGGCCAACTTCCAATTGACTTTTCCTAACTTAAGCTTCTAAATAGGAGGCTAAGTTCCTCATTCCACTCCAAGACCACTCTGGTCCCGAATCAACCAACATGATAAGATAAAACACTGCTGAAGAACATAGATGAAAATAGAGCTTAACTCATGAAATGATCGGCTAGGTCATTACACAATCATAGAATAGATATACAGACT
The DNA here is from genome assembly GCA_026770625.1 of Nicotiana glauca. Taxonomy (NCBI): domain Eukaryota; kingdom Viridiplantae; phylum Streptophyta; class Magnoliopsida; order Solanales; family Solanaceae; genus Nicotiana; species Nicotiana glauca. The sequence continues at coordinate 115,692 of MU703830.1, forward strand.
ACAGACTGGTCGCAGACTGAAGTAGAAAATCCCAGTTCTTGAGGGTCATTATGCGGCCCATTTTGTGGATTGAATATGCATTATGCGGTCGCATATGCGACCATAGATCTATGTCGGGGCTCCAAATTTTTAATTTTTAAACTCGATCCTATGTCGATAAAACATATGCCATAGTCTATGTTGAGCTCATTTTATGCTACTATAGAGTGAGAGAAAGAAACTAGAGTGAGAAATTGATCTTCACCAACTACTCTTTCATTTTGCTTAAAACTTTGAAGATTATCAAGGAAAACAACCTAGGTATTCTTCACAAGAGGTAAGGTTCTATCACCTAATCTCCTAATTTCAAAACGTAGCTAAAATGGGGCATTAATAAGGTAATTCATGGGGATGGGAGTGCTTACCTTGCATGCATGTGTTCTTAAGGTATGTGGGGAGGTTTTGAGTACAAGATGGAAAAGAATGGGGTGTGGTTTGGTGTATTACTTCATAAAAAGAGCCACGAAATCTTAACACACAAAGTGTTTGATAGAATGCTCGAGTGAGCTAGAATTATGATCATTTTCCTAATTTTGGGTTCAATTTTTGCTATATTGCTAAAATAGATTAAAGCTGCTAATTATAGAATAGATTAGAGTTCTAAGAACCTCAATTGTGGTATGTATGGCTAAACACCCTTCTTCTTGGAATCGAAGCTCCTGAAGTTTGTGTAGTTGGTGTAAGCCCCCAAGTTGATCATTCTAGAATTGACTATCCCTAATGTGTTGTGTTGAATGGTATATGTTCAACATTTGCTCTAAATGCTTAACATGTCATCTTGCTCTTTTGAGGATATGTTTCAAAATGTGGAATATGTGTTAAGAAAGGTTAAGACCTTATGTCAAAAATCGACTAAGGTTGTTATGATAATTTGTATGAAAAGACTCTATGTGCTTAGGATTTTCCAAGTTTCTCTCTTATGTGTACAAATGCCTTACATCATAGGCCTTTTTGTTGCTAATGATAATGTTATTGAATATGTAAAATGGGAAACTTGAATTGTGAAATACTGCCAAGTGCCAAGAACGACTTAATAAATGAGGCCATTCGTGCAAATGTATTAAAAGATGGGAAAGAAATATGAAGTGAGATAATTGATAAAAAAGATGATTTCTCAAGTGAGATGGCCTAGAGGATCGAGCCGTGATCGGATGCCATACCATACACATGGTGGTAACTGTGCTGGAAATGATGATTAGAATTGTGGATATGGTTGATATCTCAAATGAGATGACCTAGCCGATCGGGTCAAGATCGGACTCCGTGTAAGAATGTGTTGGTATTGTTGATTGTGCCATATGGTACTAATGATTACCCAACCTAATAAGATAGAAATTAATTGAGAAAGGTGGTATTGTGATCCTTACTTGATGTTTTAGTATTGTTTGAAGCTCTTATTGAACTCATGACTATTTCCCCCCCTCACCCCTTTGTATTACTGTTCATTCTATTGAGATGGTGTTTTAGCTTTACATACTAGTACTATTCGACATTACTAATGTCCTTTTTGTCGGGGGTGCTACATATTTAAATGGATGTAGGTGGTTTCTTAGCGAACAGTGTCAATCGCATCTAGTGGTGCATCCTCTTCCCAGAAGTCTTGGTAAGCCCATTTCATCTTAGGGTCATGTATTGTATCCCTTGTTCATATTTTTACCACGTTTTGAGGTATATAATTATCTTTTGTATATTTAGAGGCTCCGTAGACATCACGTGGGTTATGTATGGGTGCTGGAAAGGTCAGACAGATTATGTTGTATCTTTGACTCTTGTTCCACTAAATCGTAAAGTGTATGTATTTTGGGAACTTAACAATGATGTAGCAAAATAAAATAAAATAAATTGGTAATGTTTAAATATATGATCGTTCTACTATTAAACTAATGGAAACATGCCTTCTCTTGGTCATAAGCGAGTTGGGTAGAAAGTGTCTAACAAGCTTGCTGGACCGGGTCCACTCAGTTGAGTGTCGGTTCCGCTCACCAAGGTTGGGACGTGACAAACTTGGTACCATAGCCTAAGGTTTTAAAGTATCCTAACATTTCTCAGAATTGTGTCTAGTAGAACCCTTCTTATCGCTGTGTTGTCGACCATATCTATAGATAGGGGGCTACTTGGACATTTAGGAATAATACCCTTCTTTGTTGTTCTATATCGTGCGATAGAGTTGAATATGAGACTGCTCTCCTCTAACTTGTGCATTTCTCTAACTTTCAGTAAATGGCACCAAGGAAGAAAGCAAGAATTGGCCAAGAAGCCAATGCTACCCCAGAAGTGGCTGTTGATTCTCTACTTGATGATACGGGTGAGGATAATCCCCCGACTGCTATAGCTCCTGATTCTTCTACACCGGAATAGACCGCACCAGTCTTTACATCTACTGAAGGTGCAACAATCCCTCCTACCAATATTCTTGTTCCACCTCCAGCCCCAGTATTCGGTTCTAGTATTTCTGATCGGGATCTTAGGGGAGCTATCTAGATGCTGACACGGTTAGTGGCTTCTTAAGCCCAAAGGTCGAATGTTGCACCCACATCTTCTAGTCAATAAGGGGATTCTACTGGTTCTAGGGTGAACATGTTTCTCAAATTAGATCCTTCAGTGTTCACAGGTACTGATCCCGAGGCAGACCCTCAGGATTTCATTGATGAGATGTATAAGACTCCCCAGGTTATGCGTACTGCTGACACGGAAAGAGTGGAGTTGGTCGCCTATCGCCTAAAAATGGTGGCATATTCATAGTTTGAGATGTGGGACGATTTTCGTGAGGAGGGGATCCCTCCTGCGAGGTGGAGTGAGTTTACGGATGCTTTCATAGACCATTTCTTTCCTGCTAAGAATAAGGCAGCCCATGCCGCAGAGTTTAAGAACCTTAAAAGGATAGTAGGAGTGTGTGGGAGTATCACATAGTATTCACGCACCTGTCAAAATATGCCATTCATATGATGCCCACCATGGAGGCCAGAGTGCCGGTTTATGCAGGGTCTTAACCCTTTACTTATTAATAAGGCTGCCACAACTGCTTTAAATTCTGACATGAACTATGGAAAGATGGTCGTTGTAGCTCAAGCTATAGAGACCCACAAGTTGAAGAACATGAGGAAGAGAGAGGGTAGCAGTAAGGCCTGATCCGTGGGCCATCCTGAAGATTCATTTGGTGGGGAAAGATCAGCTTTTAGGGGTGGATCATCAGGGCCATATCAGTCCTATGCTCTGTCTTCATCAAGTGCACCACCAATAGGGCATACTCAGCAATAGGGGAGTCATTTCAGGCCCAATCAGGAAAGCAGGGGACCCCACCAGTAGGGCTGATCGGGAGGGAGATCCCAACAACAACGGAGGCCCCCATGCCCTAAGTATGGGAGGATGCATTTAGGAATCTGCTACATGGACCTGCCAGTATGTTATAGGTGCGGGATGAGAGGCTATATTCAGAGGAAGTGTCGTTCATCCCGCCATGGTGCGGGCAGGGTCATAGCACAGCCATGCATTTCTTCAACTACTACATCTTCAGCACCCCCTTCAGCTTGAGGCACTCGAGCACCAGCAGAGCGTGGTGCAGCTGGGGATGGTGCACAGATTTAAGGATGACCCAGCTATTTTTATGCTATGAGTGGTCGCTAGAGTGCACATTCTTCTTCAGATGTTGTCACAGGTATATTGACTGTCCAATCTCATAATTTATATGCTCTAGTTGATCTCGATTCCACCTTGTCCTATGTTACCCCTTAGGTTGCTATGGAAATCAAGATAGGACCGGAATAGCTTCATAAGTTGTTCTCTGTATCTAATCCAGTTAGTGAGTCTATTATGGTCACGCGTGTTTATAGAAATTGTGTTGTAACTGTACGTGGTCGGGACACTATGGCCAATCTTATTTAATTGGGGATGGTCGACTTTGATGTAATTATGGGGATGGATTGGCTTTATTCATGTTTTACCAAGCTCGATAACCGAACTAGAACTATGAGGCTTGAATTGTCAAATGAACCAGCTGTCAAATGGAAAGGGGATAATGTTGTGTCAAAAGGTAGGTTTATTTATTACCTTGAGGCCATGAAGATAATAACATTGGGTGTATCTACTATTTGGTCCGGGTCACAGACACCGATACTGAAGTACCTACACTTGAGTTTGTGCCGGTTAAGAATAAATTCCTAGATGTCTTCCCGAATGAACTCTCTGGGATCCTACCAGACAGGGAGATTGATTTTGGGATTGATGTGATGCCAGGCACGCGGCCTATATCTATTCCACAATGGCACCAGTAGAATTGAAGGAGTTAAAGGAGCAACTAATGGATTTTTTAGAGAAAGTTTTCATCTGACCGAGTGTTTCGCCTTGGGGCACACTGGTTCTCTTTGTAAGAAAGAAAGATGGGTCACTACGAATGTGTATTGATGACCAGCAACACAACAAACTCACAATAAAAAATAAGTACCCACTACCAAGGATAGATGGTTTGTTTGATCAATTTTGAGGTGCTAAGTACTTCTCCAAAACTGATTTACGGTCCGGGTATCACCAATTGAAGATTAGGGAGCAGGATATTCCGAAGATAGCTTTCAGGACCCGGTAGGGGTACTTTGAATTTTTGGTAATGTCTTTTGGGCTATGGCAGCTTTCGTGGATCTTATGAATCGAGTCTTCAAGCCTTTCCTTGACTCCCTTGTGATAGTATTCATTGATGACATTCTTGTATATTTACAAAGTCGAGAGGACAATGCCGATCACCCCAGGGCTGTTCTGCAGACTCATCATCAGCACCAATTGTATGCAAAGTTCTCAAAATGCAAATTTTGGCTTGAATTTGTAACATTCTTGGGTCATGTTGTCTTCAGAGAAGAAATAAAGGTTGATCCTCAAAAGATTGCAGCGGTAAAGAATTGGCCTAGACCTACAACTTCTAAAGAGATTTGTAGTTTCTTTGGCTTAGCTGGGTATTATATGAAGTTTGTGGGGGGTGTTCTCTACTCTTGCCTCTCCGTTGACTAAATTGACACAGAAAGCGGTTAAGTTCCAATGGTCTAATGCTTGTGAAAGGAGCTTCCAAGAGTTGAAATCAAGATTGACTACGATGCCGATGTTGACTCTACCAGAGGGTGCAGATGGGTTCGTGGAATATTTTGATGCTTCAAGGACCGGGCTTGGGTATGTGTTGATGCAGCACGGTAAGGTTATAGCTTATGCTTCTAGGATACTCAAGAATCATGAAAAGAACTATCTAACACATGACTTAGAGCTTTCGGCGGTGGTTTTTGCATTGAAGATTTGGCGTCATTACTCGTATGGGGTCCATGTGGATGTATTTACGGACCACAAGAGCCTTCAATATATTTTTAAATAAAAGTAATTAAACTTGAGGCAGTGAAGATGTCTTGAGTTGCTCAAGGATTATGACATCGATATTTTATATCATCCAGAGAAGGCTAATGTTGTGAGGGATGCTTTCTTCTAGAAATCTATGAGAAGTTTGGCTCACTTGGAGGCGTATCAAAGTCCATTGGCCAAGGAGGTTCACCAGTTGGCTAGCTTGGGAGTTTTTCTTGCGGACTCTAATGAAGGAGGAGTGATTGTGCAGAATAGAGCTGAATCATTGCTTGTGGCAGAAGTCAATGAGAAGCAATACAATGATCCATTGTTGGTATAATTGAAGGAGGGGACTCATAAACATAAGACCACAACATTTTCTCTTGGCATGAATGATGGTACGCTACGGTACTAAGGCCGACTATGTGTTCCAAATATTAATGGTCTCCGGGAAAGAATCATGGCGGAAGCTCACACTTCCACTTATTCCGTGCACCCAGGTTCTACAAAAATGTATCATGACCTCAAGGAAATCTATTGGTGGAATGACATGAAAAGGAATGTGGCAAACTTTGTGGCAAGGTGTCCGAATTGTCAACAAGTGAAGGCCGAACATTGATGTCTTGGTGGGTTGGCCCAGAACATAGAAATTCCAATATGGAAGGGGGAAATTATTAATATGGATTTTGTGGTAGGGTTACCGTGCACCCCATACAAGTTTGACTGAATTTAGGTGATCGTGGATCGACTCACGAAATTAGCACAATTCTTGCCAGTTAAATCTACCGACACATCAGAACAGTATGCTTAGTCTTATATTAAGGAAATAATCAGGCTTTATGGCACTTCAATTTCCATCATTTCTGATCGAGGGGCTCAGTTTACAGCTAATTTATGGAAGAAATTTCAGTAAGGTTTGGTTACACAGGTAAATCTCAGCACAGCCTTCCATCCACAGATCGACAGGCAAGTTGGAGTGGACTATTCAGACGCTTGAGGAGATGTCGCGAGCTTGTGTTCCTAATTTCTAGGGTATCTAGGATGATAAATTTCCACTCATAGAGTTTGCTTATAACAATAGCTTCCATGCCAATATTCAGATGGCACCATTTGAGGCATTGTATAGTAGGAGATATAGATCTCCTATTGGGTGGTTCGAGATTGGGGAAGTTGAGTTGATAGGGCCAAACCTCGTGCATCAAGCCATGGAGAAGGTTAAGATCATAAAGGAGGGGTTCAAAATTACTTAGAATTGTCAAAAATACTATTCGGATGTTCGTCGCAAAGACTTAGAGTTCAAAGAAGATGATTGGGTATTCTTGAATGTTTCCCCCACGAAGGGTAATATGCGGTTTGGAAAGAAAGGGAAATTGAGTGCGTGCTATGTTGGGCCAACAAAATCATTCAAAGGATCGGTCAGGTGGCATATAAGCTTAAGCTATCTCCCGAGATGTCATTAGTACACCCGATATTTCATGTGTCTATGTTGACGAAGGTAGTGGGAGATACATCAGCTATTATGCCAACTGAGACCGTTGAGGTTAATGAAGAACTATCATATGAAGAGATTCTAGTTGCCATTTTTGATAGGCAAATCCGAAAGTTGAGAAATAAAGAAATCGCCTCCATGAAAGTGCTATGGCGAAACCAGCAAGTTGAAGAGGCCACTTGGAAGCCTAGGAAGAAATGAAAAACAAAGTTCCCTGATTTGATTGAATAGAATGTAATTGTTTCTATGAAGTTACTTCCTATAAATTTTGTATCACTTTTTCAATTGATGTAAATGTGTTCTTTTGGTTTATATGTTGCTTATGTGACCACTATTGGTTTTATTATGAGTTTTGTTACGTCGTTAGGTCATGCATATATTTGAAAGATGTGTTTCTAGAGCTCTCTGATAGGTGGATAGGCCAAGTTACAAAGGAAACTCAAGCAAAATTTTTGGAAATTTAAGGAGTTACCCAAATTTGGGGATGCTGGTGTGTGGTATGAAAACCGAGCTGCATAAGTTTCTAATAGTGTACATTGATCCTCATTCGAGGATGAATGATCTTAAGTGGGGGAGAATGTAAGGCCCTGTAAAATTTTGTTTAAAAACCTAGAATTTTGTGGTACCGAGTTAGGCTTATGTGTTAAAGGTTATTCACGGTATGAATTTTTTGGGTTAAACAGTGCATCGAGGAGTTAAAAAATGATAGCAGAATGAGGTATTTTAGCGGCCTACTATGCGGACACAGAAACGCTTTGTGGGCCGTAGAATGGCCGCAGAGTGAGACAGTCAATTGGGCCATTTTTTATGTCACTTTTGCGGCCCATTATGCGACCGTAGAACTATTTTGCGGGCTACACTTTGATCGCATATCCAGCCTCGAGATTTCTCAAATGGTGGTTCTGTGACACATCATGCAACCGCAGAATAGGTTTGCGGACCAAAGTAGAAAATCCCAGTTTCGGAGGGCCATTATACGTCCCATTTTACAGACTGCAGATGCATTATGCAGTTGTATATGCGACCGCAGATCTGTGTCGGGACTCCTAATTTCTAATTTTTAAACCTAATCCTATGTCGATAAAACATATGTCATAGTCTATTTTGACCTCATCTTTTATACTATAGAGTGAAAGCAAGAGCCTTAGAGTGAGAAAGTGATCTTTATCAACTACTCTTTTAATCTTGCTTAAAACTTTCAAGATTATCAAGGAAAGCAACCTAGGTCTTCTTCAGAAAAGGTAAGGTTCTATCACCCAATCTCTTAATTTCAAAACGTATCTTGAATGGGGCATTAATAAGTTAATTCATGGGGATGGGAGTGCTTAAATTGCATGCACGTGTCCTTAAGGTATGTGGGGAGGTTGTGAGTACAAGATGGAAAACAATGGGTGTGGTTGGTGTAGTCTTTCGTAAAAAGTGCCACGAAATCCCCTGGTGTTCGTGTAGTTGGTGTAAGTACCCAAATTGATCATAATAGAATTGACTATCCCCAATGTGTTGTATTAAATGGTATATGTTCAATATTTGTTCTAAATATTTACCATGTCATCTTGCTCTTTTGAGGATATGTTTCAAAATATGGAATATATGTTAAGAAAGGTTAAGACCTCATGCCAAAAATCTACTGAAGGTTATTATGCTAATTTGTATGAAAAGCCTCTATGTGCTTAGGATTTTCCAAATTTTTCCCTTATGTGTACAAATTCCTTACATCATAGGCCTTATTGTTGGTAATTAAAATGTTATTGAATGAGTAAAATGGGAAACTTGAATTGTGAAATACGGCCAAGTGCGAAAAATGACTTAATAAATGAGGCCACTTGTGCCAATGTATTGAAAGATGGGAAAGAAAAATGAAGTGAGATGATTGACTGTAAGGATGATGTCTCACGTGATATGGACAAGCCGATCGATCCATGGTCGGATGCCATGCCGCACACATGGTGGTGACTGTGCTGGAAATGATGATGATTGAAATTATGGATATAGTTAATGTCTCAAATGAGATGACCTAGCCGATCGGGTCGAGATCGGACTTCGTGTAAGAACACGGTGGTATTGTGGATTATGACATATGGTAGTAAAGATTACCAACCTAATAAGATGGAAATTGATTGAGAACACGGTGATATTGTGATCCTTAGTTGATGTTTTAGTATTGTTTGAAGCTCTTATTGAACTCATGGTTATTTCCCCCTTCCCCTTTGTATTAATGTTCATTCTATCGAGATGGTATTTTAGCTTTACATACTAGTACTATTAGACACTACTAACGTCCATTTTGCCGGGGATGCTACATCTTTAAATGGATGTAGGTGGTTCCTTAGCAGACAGTGTTGATCGCACTTCTCAGCAGTCTTGGTGAGCCCATTTCATCCCGGGGTCATGTATTGTATCCCTTGTTCATATTTTTACCATGTTTTAAGGTGTAGCCGAGGCTTGTTGCCGGCATTACCATAACTATCTTTTGTATCTTTAAAGGCTCCATAGACATCATATGGGTTATGTATGGGTGGTAGAAAGGTCAGACGGATTATGTTGTGTTTCGGACTCTTGTTCCACTAAATCATAAAGTGTATATATTTTTGGAACTTAACAATGATGTAGAAAAATGAAATGAAATTAATTGGTAATGTTTATATATATTATCCTTCTACTGTTAAACTAATGGAAACACGCCTTCTCTTGGTCATAAGCGAGTAGGGTAGAAAGTGTATAACAGGCTTGCTTGACCGGGTTCACTCGGTTGAGTACCAGTCATGCTCCCCGAGGTTGGGGAATCACAATAGGTCTACAACTCTCGTAATGATCGGCTGGGGTTGTTACATCTTCCCCCTCTTAAACAATTGTTCGTCATCGAACGGGTCGAGAAATATACCTGGAGTCTCAAATAGGTATGGATATTTGCTCCGCATCTCCTGCTCGGTCTTTCAAGTAGCCTCCTCAGCAGGCTAACCTCTCCACTGCACCTTCACTTAAGCTATATCCTTCGACCTCAACTTTCGAACTTTCCGATCCAAAATGGCCACCGGCTCCACATCATAATTCAAATCACTATCCAACCGTACCGTTCTGAAATCCAAAACATGAGATGGATCACCGATGTACTTTCGGAGCATAGAAACATGAAATACTGGATGCACACTCGACAAGCTAGGTGGAAAGGCGAGCTCATGTACCTCAAAAGGTCCAACAAACCGAGGGCTCAACTTGCCCTTCTTCCCGAACCTCATAACACCCTTTATGGGTGAGACCTTCAGCAAAACCTTCTCTCCAACAATGTAAAACACATCAATGACCTTCCTATCCGCATAGCTCTTTTGCCTAGACTGCATTGTGAGAAGCCGCTCCTGAATCAATTTAACCTTGTCCAAAAGATCCTGAACCAATTCGGTAACCAATAGCCTAGCCTCACCCGGCTCAAACCAACACACTGGAGATCTACACCGCCTCCCATACAAAGCTTCATATAGATCCATCTGAATGCTCGACTGATAACTATTAGTGTAAGCAAACTCCGTAAGTGGCAGAAACTAGTCCCATGAACCCCCGAAATCAATGACAAAATTTCGTAGTATGTCCTCCAATATTTGAATAGTGCGCTCGGACTGTCCGTCTGTCTGAGGGTGAATTATTGTGCTCAACTCAACCTGAGTGCCCAACTCTCACTGCATGGCTCTCTAGAACTACGATGTAATTTGTGTGCCTCTATCTGAATGATGGAAACTGGCACACCGTAAAGGTGAACAAACTTTCGGATATAAATCTCATCCAAGCACTCTGAAGAATAAGTAGCACCAACTGGAATGAAGTGCGCAGACTTGGTCAGTCGATGCACAACCACCCAAATAGCATCGAACATCCTCGAAGTCCATGGGAGCCCAACTATGAAATCCATGGTGATCTGCTCCCACTTCCACTCCAGGATCTCTAACCTATGAAGCAATCCACCTAGTCTCTGATGCTCTTATTTTACCTACTGAAAGTTAAGATACCGAGCTACAACCCCAACTATATCCATCTTCATTCTTCTCTACCAATAGTGTTGTCTCAAATCCTAGTACATCTTCGCAGAACTCGGATCAATGTGATATCGCGAGCTTTGGGCCTCCTCAAGAATCAACTCTTGTAGCCCACTATATTGGGCACACATATCCGCCCCTGCATCCTCAACACCCCATCATCTCCAATAGTAACATCTCTAGAATCACCGTGGCAAACCTTGTCCTTGAGGACAAGCAAATGAGGATCATCATGCTGGTGCTATGTGATGTGATCAAATAAGGAAGACCGAGAAACCACACAAGCTAGAACCCGACTGCTCTCTGAAATATCCAATCTCACAAATTGGTTGGCCAAGGCTTGGAAATCAACTCCAAGAGGTCTCTCACCAACAGGAATGAATGTAAGACTACCCATACTCGCTACCTTCCTACTCAAGGCATCGGCCACCACATTGGCCATCCCTAGATGATACAGAATAGTAATATCATAGTCTTTTAGCAAATCCAACCATCTTTGTTGCCTCAAGTTTAGATCCTTCTATTTGGATAAGTGTTAGAGGATATGATAATCGGTAAATACCTCACAAGACACAACATAGAGATAGTGCCTCCAAATCTTTAATGCATGAACAATGGCATCCAACTCTAAATCATGAACAGGGTAGTTCTTCTCATAGGGCTTCAACTGACGTGAAGCATAAGCAATCACTTTACCCTCCTGCATCAAAACACACCCAATACCAATTCGAGAAGCATCACAATATACTGTATAAGAACCAGAAGCTGATGGTAGAACTAGAACTAGAGTTGTGGTCAAGCCAGTCTTGAGCTTCTAAAAGCTCTCATCACATTGATCCGACCAAAGGATAGCCCTTTTGGGTCAATTTGTTCAAGGGCGATGCAATAAGCAAGAAACCCTGCACGAAGTGACGATAATAATCAGATAAACCAAGAAAGCTCCAAATCTCAATAGCTGAGGACGGTCTAGGCTAACTCTGAACCGCATCTATCTTCTTCGGATTCACCTGAATATCCTCACTGGACACCACGTGCCCCAAGAATGCTACTAAACTAAGCCAAAACACAGACTTGGAGAACTTGGCATAAAGCTTCTCCTCCCTCAATCGCTACAACACAACCCTTAAATTCTGGGCGTGCTTCTCCTAGCTATGCGAATACACCAGGATATCATCAATGAACACAATAACAAACGAGCCAAGATAAGGCCGAAACACATTGTTCATCAAATGCATAAACATCGTTGGAGCGTTGGTAAGCCTAAAAAGACATCACGAGGTACTCATAATGATCATAACAGGTCCTAAAAGCTGTCTTTAGAATATTCGAGTCACGAATCTAGAACTAGTGATACCTAGAGCTCAAATCAATGTTCGAGAACACCCTCGCTCCCTGAAGCTGGTCAAATAGATCATCAATACGCGGCAAAGGATACTTGTTCTTGATTGTGACCTTGTTCAACTGCCTATAAACAATGCACATTCTCATAGTACCATACTTTTTCTTCACAAACAGAATAGGTGTATCCTAAGGTGAGTCACTAGGCCTAATAAACCCCATATCAAGGAGTTCTTAAAGCTGTTCCTTCAATTCAGTCGGTACCATACGTTATGGAGGAATAGAAATAGGCTGAGTGCCCGTCACCAAGTCAATACCAAAATCAATATCTCTGTCGGGCGGCATGCCCGGCAGGTCTACAGGAAACATATCCGGAAAATCTTGCACCAGCAAAATAGAATCAATAGTAGGGCTCTTTGCACTGACATCCCTCACAACGGCCAAATAAGATAGACAATCCTTCTGAACCATCTGTTGGGCCTTCAAGTATGAAATCACTCTACTAGAAACATAGTCCAAGGAACCTCGCCACTCAATCTGTGGCAACCCTGGCATCACCAACGTCACAATCTTAGCATGACAATCCAAAATAGCATGACATAGAGACAACCAATCCATACCCAATATCACGTCAAAATCAACCATGCTAAGCAGCAAAATATCAACTCTAGTCCCCAACCCCCCAAATAGTCACTACACACGACCGGTACACACTGTCCACAATAATCGCATCGCCCACCGACGTAGATACATGAACAGATGAAGCTAAAGACTCACATGGCATATCCAGATAATGAGCAAAATATGATGATACATATGAATATGTGGAACCAAGATTATATAATACAAAAGCATCTAGATGACATACTGAGATAATACTTGTAAAATTATGTCTAAAGCAATAACATCTGGTCTGGTAGGGAGTGCATAGAAACGGGCCTGGTCGCCACCTGATCGGCCTCCCCCTCTAGGGTGACTCCTAACTGACTGAGCTCTACCCCGAGCTGGCTGGGCGGGTGGTGAAGTAACTGATTCTAAAGTCGTAGGCTGGATCCTCTACTAAGATGGACCTTCCACTAGGAAGGGACACTGCCTCCTGATATGACAAAACTTCCGATACTCGTAGCAACTCCCAGGTGTTGGTGATGGGGATTGAAAGGAGCACCGAGCACCGGGATAACTGGTAGAAGGACCTAGCATAGACGAACCGTGAACCGATGGAGCACGGGATGAAATCTGAGCTGGAAGGGCACTGAGAGATGAGTGACCCTGATATGAACTGTGAAAACCATCGCCAAACGATGCACCACAGTAAACCAGACGATCCGTCTGAGCATGCCTATAGAGGCGACCCCTATCGTGGTGAAACTGACCTCCAGAAGGAATGCCACTAAAATCACCTGACCCATGAGGCCTCTTGGCCTCCCTCTCAACCCCCTTCTATCTGCGGACAATCTCTATTGGGCGAGCAATGTCAACAACCTTATCAAAAGTAGCACCAGACACCCTCTCTCTCTAGTCATAAGCAACCGCAGCTGAAACGCAAGGCCATCAATGAACCTTCTGATCCTTTACCTATCAGTGTAAATTAACCAAACTACATGATGGGCCAACTCAAAAAACCCTATCTCGTACTGCGTCATAGGCATATCACCCTGATACAACTGCTCAAACTGTCCACGCAGCTCATCTCTGCGAGACTGGGCACAAACTGAAAGAGAACGGAGAACTCCTACCAAGTAAGTGGCGCTGCACCACCGGCCTACGCCTCTCATAAGCCTCCCACCAACTGAAGGCATCCTTAGAGAACTGAAATGTAGTGAACGAGACCCCACTAGTCTCCAAAATACCTATTGTACGGAGAGTCCTCTAACACTTATCCAAGAAGCCTTGTGCATCATCTGCCTTTGTACCACTGAATGATGGAGGCTGAAGTCTCCCAAACCTCTCTAACATATACTACTTATCATCAGGCATAAAAGGAACCACATAGCCCTGAGCAGTTGAAACCGGCTGGGTTGGTGGTGCCCCCGGTGTCTGGAGTCCCTGTATCACCTGCTTTGGGGTGCGAGCGATAGGAGTCTGAGTACCTCCCCCGGCCTGAGAAGTGGTTGCTGCAATCGAAATAGAGACCACCTGAGCAAGACTTGTGCACACGGTCAGAATCTGAGCTAAGGACTCCTAAAGGCCTGGAATCACAATAGGCACGGGTTGTGCCTGAGCTGGCCCCACTAGCTTATCCACAACCGGAACTTGCTCCTGAATTGGGGCAACTGGTAGGTCTACAGGTGCTGCCCTAGCTGCTGTGCGAACTGCACCTCTGCCCCTACCGCGGCCTCAGCCTCTCGCGACCCTCACTGAAGGCACTGGTAGCTTTCCATCCCACCCGGTAGTACGTGTCCTCACCATTTGTGAGAGAGTATAATAATATAAGTTTAGGTACTAGAATCAATAGATTCGCATGATAGGAATTCAAGAGTGTGAAGTTTCCTAAGGGTTCGGCAGCCTCTCAAAGATAAGTACAGACGTCTCTGTACTGATCCGCAAGACTCTACTAAACATGCTCATGGCTCGTGAGACTTATGTAACCTAGGATCTAATACCAATTTGTCACGACCCAAATCATAACCCGTCGTGATGGCGCCTATCGTGGTACTAGAAAAGCTGACATTTCCAAAATACTTCCAACATTTAACAAAAAATGAATTAGAAAATTTAAAATAACCGGAGATATTCATAAAAATAGGGTAAACCCAAACATAAGTGTGGAAACATAACTCCCAAATCGGGGTGTCACTAAGCTTGTGAGGATCTATACAACCAATCTGGAAAGAAGGGTCTACAAAAGTCAGTATCAAAATACAAGTAAAGAAAAGACAAGGAAGGTGAAACAAGGACTGCGAACACCGGGCAGCTACCTCGTAAATCTCCTAAGATCAACCATGCACGATATCAACGCCCACCGTGTCGGAAATACCTGAATCTGCATACAAAGTGTAGGGTATAGAGTGAGTACAACCAACTCAGTAAGTAACAATAATAAATAACAAACTGAAAGACAGTGACGAGCTACACAGTTATAGTTCATTTTAGTAATCTCAGCAAGAAAGTTGACATGCTTTCAAATTCGGCAATTTAAGTCAAATCAGTTATACATACCAAGTTCAGGTAAAACCGGATATAATATCTTCCAGAAATTTCAAAACAGTGATATATATATCTGTTAAGTACAACAACAAATGAAAGCAAGTACAGCCTCTCTGGGCAACAGTTACTCAATCTTTCTCAAATAGCTTAATCACACGGCGTTCAGCCCTCAACACTCACACTCAATAGGTATTTGCGCTCACTGGGGGTGTACATACTCCGGAGGGGCTCCTTCGGCCCAAGCGCTATATCACTGCGGCATGCAGCCCTATCCATAATATATAAATAGCTATGAGGCTCGTTGCGGCGTCCAACGTGATCTATAAATAAATAAATAAATAAATAAATAAATAAATAAATAAATAAATAAATAAATAAATAAATAAATATATATATATATATATATCTAAGGCTCGTTGCCGCGTGCAACCTGGTCCATATACATACAGCCCTCAGGCTCATCGCGGTGTGCAACCCGCTCCATACACATATATCTCACAGCTCAGCACTCATGCTCTAACTTAGTCACCAACCTCTCCAGTCTCTCGGGCTCTCAGAAATCGTACAAATCAGCCAAATAGAGATAATAACATGTATCAACAAGAAACAAGAAGAGATGGAGATATGGTACGCAAGTAAAATCGTGACTAAGTACAAGACAGCAAATAGCAGTTAATTTAGCATGGACACAACCTCTGCGGGTCTCAACAGTGATATCATATAACCTAAGCATGATTTCTAACATGATTTGCAGTCAAATTTCTATAACATAGGGAGAGCATATCGCTACCAACAAGTTATTCAACTTTACAGTTTCAAGGGACAGGCCAAGTTACAATTCCCACGGAGCATGCCCACACGCCCGTCACCTAACATAGGCGTCACTTCCAAAACAATCACATAACACAGAGTTCAGGGTTTCATACCATTAGGACTAGATTTAGAACTGTTACTTACCTCAATCCGAGCAAGACTCTACTCCAATATGCCATTTCCTCGCGAATCGGCCTCCAAATGTCCTGAATCTAGTCACAATCAGTATAATACAATCAATACGGGCTAAGGGAATCAATTCCACAAGAAAAATATGAATTTATAACCCAAATCCGAAATTGAATCAAACCCGGCCCCAGGCCCAAATCTCGCAATTCGACAAAAGTCACAAAACCCGAAAGCACATTCACTCACAAGTCTAACCATACCAAGTTTACCAAAATCCGATACCAATTGGTCATTCAGATCCCCAAAATTCACTCTTTAAATCCCTAGACTCAAACCCCCAATTTACACCTCAAAAACACACAAACTAGGTGGGAAAATCAATAGGGATACAAGATTATTGATCAAAAACGAGCACGAACCCTTGAAATCATCTACAAAATGGCCTTAGACCGAGTTCAAAATGTTTGGAAATGAAGAAAGTCACGAACCCTTGTCTTTTAAATTCTGGCCAGCAAAACCGCTCATGCGGTTCACTTAACCGCATCTACTGCCCTTTACGCTTCTGCGGCACCCAGTCCACTTCTGTGGACACGCTTCTGCAATGGGTCGTCCGCTTCTGCGAAGCTTCCTCACCAAGCACCCATGCGTTACTGCGGCCTCGCAGGTGCGCTAGAGACTTCGCACATACGGCTCCAGATCTCCTCCTCCTTGCCCACTTCTTATTGCTCACACCTGCGGTGCCCACTCCGTAGGTATGATTACACCAGGAGCGAAATTATTTCAGCAGCTTAACAACTTCAAAACTTAATCCGTTAATCACCCGAATCAACCCAAGGCCCCCGGGACCTTAATCAAACATACCATCATGTCTCAATACCCTACATGAACTTAGTCGAACCCTCAAATCACCTCAAACAACATCAAAAATACGAATTACACCCGGATTCAAGCGTAATGAACTTTGAAATTTCCAAATTCTACAAACGACGCCGAAACCTATCAAATCACGTCCGATTGACCTCAACTTTTGCACACAAGTCATAAATGACATCACGAACCTACTCCAACTTCCAGAAATCCAATCCGACCCCGATATCAAAAAGTTCACTTCCCCTCAAGCTTTCCAAAATTCTAATTTTCGTCATTTCAAGTCTAATTCTACTACGGACCTCCAAATCACATTTCAAACGCGCTCCTGAGTCCAAAATCTCCTAACGGAGCTAACAGAATCATCAGAATTCAAATCCGAGGTCGTTTACACATAAATCGATATCCGATCAGCTTTTCCAACTTAAGCTTTCAAATAAGAGACTAAGTGTCTCAATTCAATCTGAAATCTCTCCGGACCCGAACCAACTAACTCGGTAAGTCATATAACATCTGTAGAATATAAAAGAAGTAGAAAATGGGGGAACGGGACTAGAACTCTCGAAACGACCAGTTAGGGTCGTTACAGGGAATTTCGGTAAACTTAAAAGTTACTAATTTTTGACTTATTTTAATATTTGGTAACTATTTTCGCGTTTTTAAGCTACAACAAGCCAAAAACTATAAGTTGATTCAACTTAAAAGCTCTTTAAATTTGATCAAATGTATAAAAATAGCTAAATATCAAGCAAATCAAGGTGTCAATTCTAGAGTAAAGCTTTGAATGGACATTGCAAGGGACATGCACACACATTAATCAAACAAATGTACACCTCAAATGGCAAATACTTACCGGCACCTGATACTTATATCAAATCTTATCAATGTACCATAGCTAAGGGATTTAATAGATTGAGAATATGTATTAATTAACCATGATTAAGTTATAGTAATCTATTCACAAATACATATTATGTAACCATAAGTATGATTTAAAATAATATGTGCAGATTATTTGCTCCTCAAAATCTTAACAGGATCATTTTAGAAGTTAAGAAAAATGGAGGGACTCTTAGGAATGGATAGTTGAGTTCTTATAACTCGTTTGGACATAAGAATTTTTTCACTATTTTTGAAAAAAAAATAAAAAATTTACGAAATCAGTGTTTGGCCATAAAATTTTCAATTTTTACTTGAAGATGAATTTTGAAAGTTTTAAAAATTTGAAAAACTCCAAAAAGCCGTTTTCCAAAATTTTCACTCAGATCACTCATAAAAATTCAAAAATAACCCAAAATTATATTCGTGTCCAAACACAATTCTATTTTTCAAATACCATTTTTACTTTAAAAAAACTACCTTTTGTTTTTGGAATTTTACAATTCTTATGTCCAAACGCCCACTTAACACATTGGAATTCTTGTTCATTTCATTTTCTTGTAAATATTTTTTTAGTCTTAGCATTTGGTTAACCTATACTTAAGAACTATGCCATTGAAGTCTTTGATAGTGTAATATATAGCATTTGGTTAAGATTCACCTAAAAATAAGATTGTACATTTACCTTTACCTCCCTTCTAGTACAGAGAACTAGAGATCATATAGACAGTCATAAAATTATAGGGACAATGTTCCTTTTGTTTTTCTCCCTTAGTCCATTATATTTTTCACTTACTTTCGCAAAAATAGATTGGAAGTAACCACATAAGGCTAAGGGTATGATGCGATGATTGTGATTTTTTTACCTCAACCAAAGGTTTCAGACCTGAACTTTGCGGACGAAAATATTCTGAGGTAATTTTATCCATGGACATTGAAGTTTTGTATTTGTTACTCAAAAGTCATTTTTCTTTTTTTTGTTACGTAAAAATTATTCAACTTTGTGTTCATTACATGAAAGTCATTTTTCTTTCTTTGGTTACACAAAAATCATTTTACTTTGCTCTAGTTATCAAAAAAGTCACATTTTTACTTGAAAAGTCTATTACGCCCTTGATATTATATAAACATTCATATTTATGTAATACTTTCTATATTATATACTATATAATATATTTTTACCTATATATTTTATTTATAAATAAAAATATTATTTTATTTATAAATAAAATAATTTGATATTATTTTATTTATTATTTTTATAATATATCCGTATATTTAATTTTTTCTAACTTTAATTTTCAATATATATTATTAGTATTATAAAATAACTTTTTTCAGTAATTGTTTTTGAATTTAATTAACCGACCAAAGTTGGTCGGTAATTTCCGACCAACTTTGGTCAATACGCCCTTCCAACCTTCAAAATACCGACCACACGTTAATGGTCGCTTTTGGACGGTTATTGGTCATTACCGACCAACTTTGGTTGATTTTTTGAACGGTTTTTCCCGAACTTCTAGTAGTTTAATTTTTCAAATAACCAATTGCCCAGGTATTCCCCAAGAACCTAGGGATTTTCTTTCAGATTAACATATGATTTGTTTCTCGTTTTCTTTGTTACCTGTGAATTTTCTCACGGAAATGTACTTGCCGATTTATTTCTCTATTAATATATTAAAGTTACTAACAAATTTAATAATGCTACTAATATATTTTGATATTTAACGTTAAGAAAAAATTAAATATACGAATATGTTATAAAAATAATATATAGAATAATATTAAGTTATTTTTTAAAATAAAATACGTAGTTAAAAATATATTATATATTATTAATGTTGAAGATATTATAAAAATATGAAGGTTTATATAATAATCAAAGGCATAATAGACTTTTCAAGTAAAAATGTGACTTTTGTGATAACTAGAGCAAAGTAAAATGATTTTTGTGTAACAAAAGAAAGAAAAGTGACTTTTATGTAATGAACATAAAGTTCAATGATTTTTACGTAACAAAAAAAAGAAAAGTAACTTTTGGGTAACAAACAATAAAGTTCAATGACCATGAATAAAATTACCTCAAACATTCTTGGTAGGGATTTACCTCCTTAGTAAATTTACCGGAACAAATGCAGATTAGTCGAGTTAAGAAATATGAATATTAGACGGTTCAAAAGATAAAGAGAATAGATGGGAAATCAGGGATATAATCTGAAAATTATTATGTATTGCCCAAATTAGCCTTGGCTCCCTTGCCACGTGCAATGCGCATATGCATAGACTAGTATTATTTTTAAAATGGAATAACCCAAGATTGGTCATGGGTTTAAATAGAAAAAAAATTGGAATCCAAAAACAGGTTTAGACGAAAGTATCCTTTGTGTCGTATTGGATAAACTATACAACAACAACGTAAAATTTCACTAGTGGGGTTTGGGGAGAGTAGAGTGTATGCAAACCTTACCTCTACCTCAAAAAGGATAGATAGGCTTTTTCGGGAGACTCTCGACTCAACAGCAAAGACAATAATATAATAAAAGACACAAGAGATAAACTATATTTGAATTGTAGAAAACTCTTTCAAAGTGATAGTTATTTTATAGGTTGATTACAGATATCGAAACTACCAATAACTACTCTCAGAACTAATAATCCATTTCAGATCCAGCAATAAAAAATAAAATTGAAATGGACTGCATATATAGCAGTGACAAGTTATTAATTCGATTGTGGTGGAGGAGATCTGCAAATAATTTGACAACGACAAACACTGTGATCTGGTATTTCACGAGGACCACATTCACAATTCTGAACCATAGCACTTGGGAATAGCCTGGCTGGAAGCAGTGACATAATCAGTCTTGTCGACTTCCAGTACTACCACAGTGATGAATTTTTCCAAAGCTAACTGGACATCATTTTTGTTGTCCTACAATCAAAGAAATTAAGAAAAAAAAGATTGATTAGTATTAAAGCATAAAATAATAATTTTTTAATCCAAAACATCTCATGTAATATTAATACTGTAGAGTGAAATTTGTCGCTATTTGTATCAGTTGTTCAGTAATTAAATGGTCCTTTTTTTTTATTTCTCTTGTAACAAATGGATCGTTTAGATCATGGTCGAAAGATACTTTTTGAGCAAACTGAAAATATTAGGATGAAAACGTTAGACAACGATGTAAAATCTTGTAAGCTATTGCAAACATTATACCAAAATGTAACGTTTTGTGAGAAAAATTATAATTATACAAGAAAATATTAGACCTGAGTCTGATGTTGTCTGGAAGGGAGTAATTTCTCACGGGTTATATTCACAAAACTTTTTAAAATAAAAATAAAATTCATAAACTAACCTAAAAGGAGACATTTGTGTAAATCAGCTTGTTATTATAGATTTATAGAATCTTTTGTTTTAGCCTTTTAGCACAAATGGTGACACAAACACCAAAAATGAAGGGGTAAAAACCAATAAAAATAACAAGGTATGAAAAAGAACAGCCAAGAAACAAATAGGGTATGGCAAACAAAAAATGATTGAAATAAAAAGATTCTAAAAAGAAAGACATAGAAATGGAAGATAAAAAATTGAACACTTACATGTAGAAAGGGAAACTAGACTTAGCAAAAGTACTAGCATAGTAGGAAGAAAGTAATAGTTCTTCATTTTGAAAACTAAAATGATTTGTTTGAGGCATTAAAGAATGCATGCACTACTTATATAGATAAAATGAAAAGAAAAAAAAAAGGTAGTTACTTCTTTATGGTATGTTCTTGAACAACTTGCATTGACAAGAATAAAATCTCCATGTATGCGATAAAATTGGAGGGCCCGATTTCTCTTTGGCAGGGCGTTTCTAGGAGATCATCTCGAGACCTAGAGGCTGTAAGGTTGCGGTCAAGTTCTCCCCCTCGAAGTCCACTAACGCCCGACCTAATGGCAATACCAGGGGATGGGGAGTTCCTAAGGCCTGCAGGTAGCACTGGCAGAGCCTGGTGCTACCGGGTTGTTTCATCCCCCTTATCTTTGCAATTAATGCTTTTGTACTATGTCAGGTTTCTCCTTCTATATAAAGGAGATTTTTACTATTTTAGAGATAACTGATGTTACTCCAAAGACTCTACATGAAATATATGATAACTCTCTCTCTCTTCTCTCTAATACACTATCTTGTTATTGCTGCTCTATTTTATTATCTTTATACTTGTTCCACATTTATTTCTTGTCATTGGCCATAAAGAATATCCATTTAATATTATGTTGCCCACAGGATCAGGGCCCTATACAGTATATTGTGACGCATCTTGTATTGGACTTGGTGCGGTATTGATGCAGGGCGGAAAGGTTATTTTATATGCTTTGCGACAGTTGAAGATTCATGAGAAGAATTATCCAGTTCATGACTTGGAGCTCACAGCCATTGTTCATGCGTTGAAGATTTGGAGGCTTGTCGTGTGAGGTGTTCACTGATCATAAGAGTTTACAGTATTTGTTTAAGCAGAAGGATCTCAATTTGAGGCAAAGGATGTGGTTAAAGCTATAGAAAGACTATGATATCATGATCTTGTATCATCCTGGGAAGGCCAATGTGGTGGCTGATTCTTTGACTAGGAAGTCGGCTAGTATAGGTAGCCCTGTATATATTCCAGTTGGTCAGGGTCTGCTTGCTCTGGATGTTCAGGCTTTGACCAATCAGTTCATAAGGTTGGATATTTCTGAGCTCAGCCATGTTCTAGCTTGTACATTTGCTCGGTCTTCCTTATTTGAGCGCATCCGAGGTCGGCAGTAAAATGAACCTCATTTACTTGTCCTTAGGTACATAGTGCGGCATAGTGATGCCAAACAGGTTACGGTTGGAGATGATGGAGTTTTGAGGATGAAAGGTTTGTGTTCGTGTACCTAATGTGGATAGGCTTTATAAGTTGATTCTTGAGGAGGCCCACAGTTACCGGTATTCTAATTACTCTGGCGCCGCTAAGATGTATTAGGACTTGCGATAGCATTATTGGTGCAGGATGATGAAGAAGGATATTGTTGCATATGTAGCTTGGTGTTTGAATTGTCAGCCAGCAAAGTACGAGCATCAGAGACCTGGCGGTTTGCTTCAGAAGATAGATATTCGTGAGTAGAAGTTGGAGCGTATTACTATGGATTTCGTTGTTAGACTCACATGGATACAGAGGAAGTTCGACGCAGTTTGGGTTATTGTGGATACATTGACCAAGTCAGAATATTTCATTCATGTGGCAGTTTCTTATTCTTCAGAGCGGTTGGCAGATATCTATATCCTTGAGATCATGTCTTCATGGTGTGCCCGAGTCTATTATTTCTGATCGAGGTACACAGTTACCTCACATTTCTGGAGGGCAGTACAGCATGAGTTGGGTACGTAGGTCGAGTTGAGCACAACATTTCATCCTCAGACAAATGGACAATCCGAGTGTACTATTCAAATCTTGGAGGATATGTTCCACGCCTGTGTTATTGACTTTGGAGGTTCTTGGGATCAGTTCTTGGGCGTTAGCGGTGTTCATACAACAACAGCTATCAGTCGAGTATCCAGATGGCTCCCTCTAAGGCATTATACGGTAGACAATGTCGATTGCCGGTTAGGTAGTTTGAGGGGGGGGGGGGG